>VDFB02360370.1:0-31993 GCA_007258455.2 Sequoia sempervirens
TCTAAACAATGGAAATAGCCTGTCTTTATTATTCTTGTGTATGGGCATTAGACTTATCAGCACTTCTACATAAGATGAGAGATGTTTATGTCTTTTATTTTGAAAGCAAACAACCTATAACAGCTAACATTCACATTTTCTAACTAAACACAAAGACTAAAAAAGCATGAGTACAACACAAAAATTGAATTGGATAAGACATGAACACAAGACATTGTGCACTAAATTAGGAGATTTGCCTTCAAAGTTACAAAACCCAAATCAATAACCATTGCTATACAAGGCCTGCTATAACTATTTATTTTTTTTAACTCCGGGGTATCCACATGACCCAGCCTAGCGACTAGTTGGGGCAAGCTGGGGTGAGACTAATCCTCCGAGGATGCACGCAGTTACCCGCCAGCCACGTACATCAGGTTAACCCAGGCCTTGAACCCAAAACCAATGGGGAGCAAACCCACAGTTCAAGCCAACTCCGCTACCCGTGTGGGTCAGGCCTGCTATAAGCCTATAACTATTAAACACTATTCAATTCACAAGATCACAAAAACACACTGGTGGGCATAAAATCACTATTAGCTCAAATCTAAGTGCATCTAGCACTCATTTAGATATACTTACAATACAAAGCAAGCTCAAAATATAACATTGTCTGAAAAAATTAGGCTAAAATAAATAAATAAAAGTCTCAAAATAGATTTCTGTTAAAAATATAAATTCTCAAAATGGACCTTCTAAACTGTTATCTAAAAAGAGCCATCCTCAAAAAATAGATGCGGCTAAAAGAAACAGTGACTAAAATAGTCAGTTTGACACATTGATGACTCTTCTGATGATTCTGGCTCTGTAACATGATTCCAGTACCTAGGCACTTCACTCTAAAAGATTGAAATATAGCGTTTAAACATTTTTTAAAAAACTACAAACTGTTCAAGCTAAAAACTTGCAAAAATGCTCCTTCCAAATTATCTTAAAAACTGTTTTCATTGCTCAAGAACCCAGATCATCATTTTTATTTTATGAAGAACATATTTTTTCTTCCAACACCAATAGCATCACTGCCTTTATGTGGTGTTTTTCCTCTCTTTTTTATTTTTCTTGAGTTTTGGACCAAAATTACAATTTTTGACCTGTTCTACCATTCTCCACTCTTTGATTATCCGCTTTTTGTCCAAAAACAATTATGACGCCTTCCAAGGACTTTCTGAATATTTTGTATATTTTAACTTTTTGGACTAAAATGCTTATGGAGCATGCTTTTCAACATTTTGGCCGCTTTTTATGTTCTGAATTTATTGGACTAAAATGCTTATGGAAATTTTAGCCACTTTTTATGTTTTGAAACTTTTGGTCAAAAACACTTTTGGAATATATTTTTGGACATTTTGGCCACTTCATATATTTCATGCCTTATAACATGTTTGCACCTTCTTTCACATCCAAGGTCCATTCTTCATCTCATCAAATGCATTGAAAAGCTCCTTCAGCTATGTAAAGACATTGACTTGAGTGTGAAAGTGTGACATTCTTGACCATGACAAGTAAGGATTTGGCAATGATTCACAAGACAAGAAATGGCTTCTTTTGGCTCACAAAATGACTCCATATAAAAAATTTGTACAACATACCAACTGCAAACCTTATATACGCAATGCAATTATAACTAGTTGATATGGCTATATGATATGGTCCATACAATGCATAATAAGTGGGATCTCATGCAACAAAGGGTGGTTCAAGTAGGTGTTGTATAATGTCATGTGGCACATTACCATAAAAGGGCGCCTATGAAATCATAAAACATGATTATATCCAGTTATTATCAGTAGACAGCAGAAAAATAATGCCCTAACTACACACTTTACGGTTTCTTCTTGCTAAGATACGTTAAAGATCTAAACACAAGACGCATATAATCTAATGAAAACCACCCTAAATCCACTTGATGGCATAATACAACTTGGAGGAAAGGCAAATTCTACAAGAAAATCCCATCAGACACTAGTCAGAAGCACATAAGAAATATAGAAAAGGAAGAAAGTTGCAAACATATGGAGGAACAAACTGAAGAATGAAAGCACACAAGTCAATCCACTCATGTAAATCCAGCACTTGCTTATAAGAACAAAAGAATTGCATTATTGCGCAATTAAATGAAACTAAATGATCTTGAAAATGCATGGACAACCGAGTTTTCAAAGCCATTAGTTATAGTTGATGGACATTGTAAGCCAATAAAAGTACGAAAGGAGTTTTGATTAAGGTTACAGATCTGACATTCTCAACAACAAACTAGGCACCCCAATGTGGACTGGAATACAAATCAGCACCCTGTGCCTTGCCACAAAGCCAAACAATCTAGGTTAACAATGACAAAATCCAGCAAGGCAAGCATACTAATTCTAAATGAAGTTCATATACACTACTTTTCTCATTGGGATCTTTAGGATCAATACCTCTCTCTCTCTCTCTCTCTCTCTCTCTCTCTCTCTATGTGGACTGGAATACAAGCAGCACCCTATGGCTTGCCCCAAAGCTAAAACAATTTAAAATTTAAATTAACAAAGACAGAATATGACAAGCAGATGATATTCTACATTAAGACATATACAGTAATTTCTCTTTAAGGTCAACTCTCTCTCTCTCTTTTCCTACTTACATGGATAAACAAGAGAAATTAAATAAACCAACCTGGTCTGCAACAACCTCCACAAGCTCCAATTC
This sequence comes from Sequoia sempervirens, assembly GCA_007258455.2. Taxonomy (NCBI): domain Eukaryota; kingdom Viridiplantae; phylum Streptophyta; class Pinopsida; order Cupressales; family Cupressaceae; genus Sequoia; species Sequoia sempervirens. Next base: position 2,725 of record VDFB02360370.1, read on the forward strand.
ATGAAGATGCCACCTGCGGGCACTGTCTGAGGGCAGCATCAGGACCATCAGTGCATACTGTCTCTTTGAAGGCTCAGGCCAATCATTCATATGAAAATTTGAGAGATGCAAAAGAGGAACACGGACTGCAACTACATCCCCTGTCATGTACTTCCCTGTCCGTGGCCGAATCATTGCTACTGGACTAGTTGGAGGAATCACTATTGCTCTATTAGTACTAAATACTTGGTTAATATTAGGGTGTTTAATGGGAACAGTATATGCCATATGATTTTGCTGGCGAAGAGTGTGGGATAGCTGAAGCTCCACGCCAGTTCGAGTTGGCATCCACAAAGCACATTCCTCCAAAGCTAGAGTTCTACCTAGTTCAACAAGAGTGGTGTTTAAAATAGTATGCCTGTCTAAGGTGCTTCTGATCTCATGAGTAAGCATTCTCACATGCCTTCCAGTTTCTTCTTGAGTTCGAATAATACCCATCTCCCTGTCAAGTTCTGCAGCCTTGTTTTTCAAAAACAGCTCACGGGTTTTCACACTTAACAGATCTGGTATGATATGTACAAGCATGAGTGCCGTTGCACAGGATACAACAGCAGTGCATACTTTAGCTATAGTCATTACCACTGCTACTGTTTTTGAGTGCATGCTAAACGTCCACAGGTTGATCAGATGGGTTGCTCCACAAAGCACAATAAATGCACCAAATTGCACTAACACCCATCTGTAGGGAAAAACTGCTGATTTCTTCACGAAATAAATAAGCTCAAGCGGAATTGAAAAATATGCAAGTGCAATGAAGAAGTCAGATATGTACTGATATTTCATCAGCAGATCATCTGCTGACCAAGGTGGATCAATGCAGTTACACAAATCCATCTTTATCTCGTTCTATTAACAAGTTTGGCTTGCTTTCACGTGCCTGCACCACAAGAGGATAGAAAAACACCAAATTTAGCCTATTACAAGATACAAGTATCACAAAAATCATTAATTCCACTTGAATATTTATCACAGGAAGCTTTCCCATAATTCTTCTGTCTAATAACATAGCTATCAATAGAATAAATGCATAAAATTTTGATCAAGAGCTAAAAGCATCATTTACAAGAGTAGTAACTATATGCATGTAACACAAGAACACACACCTCCAACTTTAGCCTAAAAATACTAAAAGATAAATGAAACACAAAACACATTATTTCAAGAAAACATTGATCCTAGCAACATTTCCTTTGATTCTTTTCACCAACAACAATGCTATCACCAACAGAACCACTTAAAAATTCAATAAAGAGATAAAACCATCATGTATAACTATCAGTATTGTGGTTAGTGCACCTAATTGTGGAGTAATGGGTGAAGTTAGGCTTAAATTAGGGCTTGGAACAGCACAAATGAAAAAGATCAAGAGAGTCCAAAAGGGTGACATGAGGGTCTGCCTATCCATCAACAGATAAAGGTACAGGTCAAGGCAACTAATTAATTCTGCCTATCCATCAAGAGAGACATTAATAGTTCTCAAGTACTTTCCAAAATGCTGCGTTAACCATCAAGAATGACTCTTGCAAATTAAAATCCATCCATTGACCTTATTCTTCTTTTGGAAGAAATGGATCTCATATTAGACCAATGAACCTGGGAGCTACATTGGCTGAACAACAAAGTTGCATGGAAAATCTTCAACTCTGGAGACTTAAATGGCTCGCATCGGGCCCTTTGCTGAGACAAATGATCTCAATCTTTACAAAAACAAGCAATTTTTGTTTCATAGCCAAATCCTACTTAAAGATTCAACTTTTCTATGCTGAGCGATGAAATGTTCTTGTGAAAGATTCCATTGCAGTTGGAGTGTTCCCATGGAAATTTAAAATTTTGGGAGAAGGATAATTTAGAACCTTTTCCTATTTTAGTGGAGCAGCTACTGTTTAGGAATTAAAAATAAGCTGTGAAAAAATAGGGGGGCTGAAAATAAGCAGCAACTGCTTACTGTAAAAAATGCCAAGTGGCTTCCTAAATTTCCTTCCCTCTTTTTCATTTGCCTCCAATTTTTCCTTCCAAAATTTCACTAGAGAAATTATTATTAATACTATTCATTCATATTAAATAAATAGGCAACACAGGCAAAAAATAAAATTTAAGATGACTGCTTAAAAATAAGCAGCAAAATTAAATATCCATGGGGCCACCAGCTCCACAAATTACTCGTAAAAAAAATGAGCAGTGGCTACTAATGAAAATAAGCTAAGCAGCTGCATGGGGACCTGCCCTAAGGGCTAGGACAACATGGTAAATACATATGTATAATACTATGTTCAATGTTGTGCTTAGGTACACAAAATGCTCTTCAAAGCTTTTGTACTGCAAATAGATCATAGTGTTAATTACTCAAGTTGCCATAAGGGCATTCTTATAGTCATCATAAAAAAATCCTCTAAAAACTTCATAAGTTAGATGACACACATATAGGAAGTTTACAGGGAACATAGAATAACTACAATCAGCTTCAAGCATTTCAAGACAAGTACAACCATAACATTTCTAGCTTTGGATTGCAGTGTAGATTAAAGGATGGCATATTTAAAAAGCCTGCTAGAATATAAACAACTATCCTGTCCAGCAACATTCCAGTACATCTCCATTTTGGTTTCTATATAATATTGTAACAAAGGTACTTCTTCTACCCTTCAATAATCTCCTATTGGAAATCATAATACACTTAGTTGGCAGCTGAATGCCAGCAAAAGCTAGCACACAAGCTGTGAATTAGTTTACTCCTTTGTCTTCCTGCAACATCAAAGCATCCTAACAAGACAAGAAAAGAAGTTTTTTAAAAAGCATCTGCCAAACAAAACCTCAGTAAACCGGCCTTCAAGTCTGCAAACCTCAATGAATTAGATCAGGTGTGGATGATGGTACAATTTCCCACAAACCCAAGGAAACAATCCTACAATTATTCTGACAGAAAAATAACATAAGTGAAGTAAGAGAATCTTCACTAAAGTCTGAGGATGAGGGCAACATTACAGACATGAACTGATAAATATAAATGATTTTGTGCCTCTGCTACAATTGAAGAAACAGATAATTATAGTATTTTTTAGAAATGTTAACCTCAGTACTATGCATTCTTTGAGCTGTAAGTTCCTTTGATGATGTGTTAGTATCCTCCATATCTTTAATACTAGCGATGATAGATAGTTTTATATTTTAACTTAATCATAGACAAATGCAAGTAGACTGGCTGCCACTGCAGGTATCCTGTCCTGCCAGGGTTTACTCATTTGCAATGTCAACAGTATGCCACTCCCTAGTAACAATCTCCCCCCACATCAACAAATTAGAGACAAGGGGACTAATAGGAAATTGTAGACTCCAATTCACTTTCAACCTTGAGTAGTGCTCAGCAGGCTGTAGTAAGTTCATAAGTTCATCAATCTGCAAATAAAAGGCAGGTAAGGTCATTGCTCTGATAGCAAATACAAGGTAAGTGACTCCCCCGCTTACTTTCATATGTCATGCTCCCTGGGAACAGCATCACTCATGACGGTTCTGACCACAGGCTGAAGCCTCCGACCTACTCTCTTCTCCTTACAATTGTGTCCACATTAAATAACAATTCTAGCACTACAGAAATCTCCTCTGCATTGCAGTTACTTCAATTCACTTTATCTAGTAGGTCGTGTTCTGCAAGAAAGTGTTGGTAAGGTGAAAGACCATGATGATGACCCAAGTTCAAGCCCTGCTTAGCATGTTCCCCATTTTATAACAGCCATGCCAGTGCAGGCCAAAATCCAGACAGTGCTAGGTTTAAGCCCCAGGCATATGGAATTTTGCAGAGTATATAATCCTCAGACAAAGATTCTCAGCTAGATGGCGTTCTAGGCTCGATAGTGCATTCTTCAGAGAATGTGAGTGTGTGGATGTGAATGTTTATCACTATACCAAAAGAAAAAAGAAAACGCTTATGTTCTATCCGAAAATTCAGACTTATTTCCTTATGTTGGTAGAAGCATTTCTTTGAGAAAGCTATAACACCTCCAAGTCCATATCAGTTCCCATTTTTTTTTTTTAAAAGTGCTTGGTGGATTATAATAATGATAAATTTCCAAATCTTCCAAAGAATCATGTTGAAGAAAGAAGCTTCTGAAAAAAACTGTGTGAGAAAAGAAATGAATAAGTCCTCTGGTTGTTATTATAACTCAGATTAATGTAAACCCTTCTGACTGCATATTTGGGTTATCAGTCCTTCCACTTCAACCTTTCCCACATCTGATTTTTATACATATTACAGTGGCCTTTCACCAAACCTACCTGGGAATTTCCCCTCAGTTCCAAACACCCCTTCTCTCTACACTACTGCCAACCCTCCTTCAATAAGCCACCAAACTAACGAATAATATGCATGACTTGACTTCTGGGGGAGTCTCTTCACAAATTAACATCAACTATACATCTACATAACAAAGAAAACAACAAAGGAACCACACTCTTTTAGCCATATGTACATTCGGTCTCCCAAGGACCGAGCACACGACTCGTAGGTGCTCATCACACCAAGGCTACCTTCACATCGTAAGGCATAATCCAGTTGGGTATTCAATATTCTCATCAACATTCGCAATTAAAGTACATGTTCAGAAAATCAAGCTCAAATGTTGAAATCGACTACTCAATGGTTTCATTAACATTCGCAAATAAGGGGCTCCTGCTGAAAACCACGATTAAAAAAAATCGGCTTTTGGGGATTAAATTCATGGTGACTAATAGAAAAAAATTACAAATTCAACGGACGTGGACTGGAATACCTGTAATAGCATATGCTCTGAAAACGCCAAGCATTATTGCCGAGGTGATTGTATATCCCATCAGCTGAACCTAGATCACCCCCTTAACACATTTCCCCTGTTAATTACAGCAGCAAACGATAAAGAAAATGTGAAACAACTCAGATGAAATGAAATTAATTGAGGAGGTGTACAAAGAGAAATCTTTGCGAAATATTTGAATCAAAGTGAGCAATCCTTGATTCTTTCACATTCCTCTACCAGTGGGAATCGTTTTTCCATTCAATAGATTATGGGCGTGATTTTTTTGGTCTGTGGTTGTCCTTTCTTCGACCAGCAATAGGATGAGTTGAATCCAAGATGTTAAAAAGAAAGGTAAAAGAAACGGGTACAAAAGAACTCGAAGAAAGAAACGAGGAATGGGGGAATGTTGGATTGAAATCGCTGTTTAAAATACGCTAACTTGTCAGGATGGAGCCTAATTAGTAGGTTTTGCTATAGTTAGAAAAAAAATGAAACGGGTCTTAACGAGTGGTAATAAATGAGGGAGGCCTGGGAGATGCTGTGATATTCACCAATCCTGTTTGTTGGAGTAAGTCCTCCGATCTGATTTGGGTTCCTGTTTCATATTTTTATTTTATTTTTTCTCTATCCCATAATAAGGGAATTATTCTTTATTTTCCAACTTGACAGTCTGATTCAGTTTCATTTTCAACTTTACATTATTACGCTGTTTTATTTTCCAACTTGACAGTCTGATTCAGTTTCATTTTCCAACTTTACATTATTATGTTGTTTTATTTTCCAACTTGACCCAAAAATAACTGTTCTCAAGGGCTGCTGTAACTCTATTGTGACTTCTACTGATTTCTTATTGCTGAGTATTAAATGCCTTAGACGGGTACAAAGTATTGTGCATAAATGTATGTTTTTAAGAAAACCAGTCTACATTATGATGATTGATACTCGGAATAAAGGTTGTTTTCTTTGACAAAACTGCATATGAAAAAAGCATTATTGATATCTTAGAAGTTTTGAAGACTTAGTACATTTATGGTCCTAAAGATTACAGGTACATTCAAGAAGTTACCTTATTCTAAGAAGAAAAAATAAGTTCACTCTCCTCTATCCTAATAAAGGTAGTCATGTGTACATTAAATAGCCACTTATCCTCTTCTCCGAAGTGAGCCACCAACTTGCCCTTGCTTGTTCTCTCCCTTATAATACCTTCTATTTCTATCAATTTGATTGTGTGGCTTTCAGATATTATTATTAAACTTACTTTAATGAAAATTAGATTTAATGGTAGGAACAAATTGTTATGAAATGCTTATGGTCATAGGATGGCTTGAAGAAGAAAAAGAATTGAGCAAACTTTTCATTGAATTTGAGAAAAATTAAACCCTTCTTGCTTCCTCAACCACATATATTCATCTATAGCAAACTACAGTTGTTATTGAAAACAAATGATTTCAAGTGTACAAAGGCAAGGGTAATCAAATAAGAGCTAGGCTTAATTAAATCAAATATGGTGAGATAAGGAACTAAATTCTTCGTCTAATTCCTTTGACATAAGCATAAACAAGAAAGGTGTCCTCTCTAATTGACATAGACAATTAGCTTCATAGTAATAATGAGGAAATCAAGAATATCTACTTGAACTTATTTTCAAACTCCCTAGGTCTAATGTTATTAAAGGGGAAATCAAAGTTGTTGTAGGGACTTGCACCCCCAACAAAGAACTCCTACGAACTATCAACAACACTTGGATTTTTTTTTAGAACAGAAGAGTTCAAAAAGGCACTCCACTCCATGGCCAAAGAGAAAAGCAAAAAGAAGTAGGGTGTGCGGAAATGCTTCCTACACTAATATTCTAAGGAGAGTGTTGTGCAAATTTCAATCTTATTACAAAAAGTAGAAACATATTTAAATAGAAAGTAAACAATAAATACCATAACACATATGTACGTGGAGAAAACCCTTTCGAGAGGAAAACCCCACACTCCAAAGCAACTCAATATATTATTCAATAAATCATGATTACAATACACTTGCAAAGCAAGCCTTCACAAAAGTATCACCAACCAAAGATTTGGAGGAATTATTATAGCTTTATAATATCTACAAAACTCTACACACAACCTCCATCTCAAGCACCTAATATTGTAGACACCTCATGTTGGAACACGTTCGTTGTTGCACCAAAAGATCGACCTGTTAACACCTAATACAAATGGTAGAGATAAACAAATCCATGGGAAGCGGTTAGTCCATGTCTCGCATCTAAAGGGAGATGCTAGCGATAAGTCCAAGAATCCCCCCTTAGCATCACCCAAGGGGATTCAAACCTATGACCCAACTCTAATATCATTTTTTGGAACACGTTTGTCATTGCGCCAAAAGATTGACCTGTTAACGCCTGATACAAATGCTAGAGATAAACGGATCCATGGGAGGTGGTTAGTCAGTGTCCCAAATCCGAAGGGAGACGTTCGTGATTAGTTCAACACCTCAAATTCGACAATACCACATAATTAATTAAATTAATATTTACCAACCATAATTCACTACCTTGTAATTAATTAAATAACTTTATTTAATTGATTATCTTCTATTCTCATAATTAATTTAATTTATTGTGTTATCCTCATTCTTTTAATAGTTGATTAATTTAATTAATCTAACCTTAGCCCCCATTCCTAAATTCTTCTAAACTTGATTATTTATAAAAAGAGGGTAAAAACTTTATTGAATCAAGAAAGCATTACAAAATCAGAAGAAGGAGGCCACAAGGGGCCAAAACAACAAGAATTAATTCACACCCAAGAAGCACCTCATATCCTCAGCAACCCACTCCTCAAGAACAGGAGCCATATCTTCAGGAAGACTATCCCAATCATCCACACACCAAGAATCAGTCTTCTCTGACGCCCATTTAGCCAGCCCATCAGCCACCCTATTCCACTCCCGCGGAATATGCTGGAAAATAATGGACTCCAAAGTATCACTCAGATAAACAAATTGTTTAACAACCACAGCCAACTGCCAATTCACATCCTCTAAATTTTGATTATTCAACATATCAATAACCACTTGGGAATCAGCTTCACAGACAATCTGTCGCCATCCAAGGGTCATCGCACGCTCCATCACCACGAGAATAGCACTCGCCTCCATACGATTATTAGTTTGCAAACCACGATACGTGGAAAAGAAGAAAGCCACCACTCCAAGGCTATCTCTACCAATACCACCAACCCCAACATGCCCAGGATTACCTCTAGACGACCCATCAGTATTAATTTTTAGCTCCCCCAAAGCAGGTGGGCACCAAAAGCCCTCGTGAGCAACCCTTTCACGCCCATGCCTACGATGCACTTTGCACAAGGTACCCCTGTCCCCAGTGGCAAGACCCAGGGCATTTACAACACCCAAGTCCCTAGGAGCAATCGGCACCGACAAGTCACACTTTGCAATCAAAGTCTCCTGCAAAGCTCCAAGAATTCATCGCCAAAGTTGTCTCGTAAGCAATTTTTTATCTAGGAAAATTCTTCTATTACGCTCCAACCAGATTTTCCAGATAATCAAGCTAGGACCAATGCTCCAAGCATTTTTTAGAAAAGAGGTTGTGGCAGGAGAAGAGCCCTGTCTTTTCCAAAAATCCTCTAAAGAAGAGACATGGCAACACGGTAAGCTCCAAAGATTCCACTAGTGATGCCAGATAGTCCTAACAAAAGAACACTGAAAAAAGAGATGCGAAAAGCATTCCTCCTGTTGACCACACAAAATGCACATGGAGGGGCCCAGAAACCCCCGTTTGCGAAGGTTGTCCCAAGTAAGACATTTACCATGAACCATGAGCCAGGAGAAAAAATTACACTTGGGCCAAGCAAATTTATTCCAAACATGCTTCCACCAAGAAACCTGGGAGTTCCCGAAAGCCTGTTTATCCAACACCTGATAGCCAGAAGCAACTGAAATTTTTCCTTTCAAGTCAGGACCCCAAGCAAGAACATCTCCCCCATGGAGAGAATTACAGGCACGACCTGATAAGATTTTAGCAAGCTCTCGACGATCCTCCACCAAACCACCAGGCGACCAATCCAATGGATCCTTCCACTTGGCCACAGAAATCTGTCCCAAAGATTGTTGAAATTTGAAATCTGCCACATGATTCCAACCGCCTCCACAAAAGACTGACACAAATCTTGGAGGTGGGGATGAGAGGACACAATGGGTGGGTATCCATCCCAAGAATCATGCCTGAAGAGAGCCTCCCGACCCCCATTACAAATCCAAAAAAGTCCCTGTTTAACTAGCTTGGCACCTCGTTTAAGGGTATTCCAGATCACTGAGCCTTTCCCCTCCATACTGAATCTTGCAACCTCCCTACTGTCCATCGCCCCCAAATATTTGAAGGTCATAATTTTAGCCCAGCACATGTGTTGTTGAGAGCACCAGCGCCAATATAGCTTAGCAGCCAAGGCCTGCCCATTTAAATCCGCTCGTCGTAGACTGAGAGCCCCCTCCTGTTTTGGCCTACAAACAACATCCCACTTCACCAAACTCCATTTTCTATGAGTAAGATTACCAGCCCACAAAAATTGACGAGACAATTTCTTGAATTCTTTAATAAAACTTGAAGGAGCAGAAAGAATAAAGCACTTATAAATAGGGAGATCCTGGACCACCGACTTTCGAAGAGTCACTCTACCTGCTGAAGAGAGCCACCTACAAGTCCAATGACTGACCAATCTTCTGAACTTATCAAGAGTCTCTTGCCAAAACCGTTTGGGGATAGAGCGAACCACAAGAGGGATTCCAAGATAGGAAAAAGGAAGTGAGCCAATCTGGAATCGAAGGATACCAGCAATTCTCCTTTGAATACCCTTAGGAGTGTGGAATAAATATATGAAGGATTTCCCCTCATTTATGCGTTGCCCTGAAGCCGCCAAGTAACTGTCCAACACACTACGCCAATTAAGAGCCTCCTCAACCTTTGCCCTGCCCATCAAGGCAGTATCATCAACAAATTGTAGATGAGACTGAGGGGGAACATCTTCTCCCCAACTCCATCCCTGGAGCAAGCCGCTAGTAACCTGAGCACGGATGAGCCTTCCCAAGCCTTCAACAAGAAGGATGAATAAGTAAGGAGATAGGGGATCTCCCTGCCTGAGACCTCTAGAAGCACCAAACAAGCAAGTGGGCTCACCATTGATAAGCACCGAGAAGGAAGAGGAAGTGACACAACTCCTAACCCAATCAATCCAACCCTCAACAAATCCAAAAGCTCTAAGTATTTTAAACAAAAAGCTCCATTTAACATGATCATAAGCTTTAGCCATGTCCAACTTGATAAACATAGATTTCTCCTTTGAGGATTCCATAGAGTGTATGGCCTCAGCAGCAATAACCACCCCATCCATGATCTGCCTGCCAGCAACAAAACCCCCCTGTTCTTCAGAGATTAAATCCTCAAGCCAAGGTTTCATCCTTTCCGCAATCAACTTAGTAATAATTTTATACACAACATTACATAGTGCAATAGGTCTAAATAGATCCAAGGAGTTAGCTCCCTCCACCTTAGGAATAAGAGCTAAAAAAGTAGCATTAAGGGATTTCAACATTTGTTTATGCATAAAGGATTCCTGAACAACCTCCAAAAGGTCCAATTTAACCACTTCCCAGAACTCCTGAAAAAATTCAATTGGGAACTCATCAGGTCCAAGCGCTTTACCTTTCTTCATCTGGAACACAACATTCTCAAGCTCTGACAAGGTAATGGGAGCAAGCAAAGATTCATTCATTTCGTTAGTCACCAGCTTCAGGATACAATCTAAAATCCTTGCTTCATCCTCCTCCACAGGAGGTGAATCCTCAGATAATAGAGTAGAAAAATACCGAATGCATTCAGCAGAAATAGAAGCTGAAGATGACAAAGTCTCCCCATCAGGCAACAAGATAGAAGAAAGAGCATTACCTTGTCTCCGATCCTTAACTGGGTTATGGAAAAAAGAAGTGTTCCGATCACCAGCTTGAAGCCATTCAATACGAGACTTCTATTTCCAAAAAATCTCTTCTCTTAACTCCCATTCCTCAAGCTTTTTTAATGCAGCAGCCTCTAACAAACTCAACTCCTCCGAGAGGCCTTGATCCCGAATATGCCTGGTGATTAGATCTAAATTATCCTAGGCCATCTGTTTTTCCTGAAATAAATTACCAAAATACTGCCTATTCCATCTTTTCAATCTGTATTTAACATACTGGAGCCTCTTTGAGAAAGAGTACATAGCAGTGCCATATGATGGCTTCCCCTGATCCCACCAACCAGGGAGCAAATTATGAAGAGATTCATCCCTGAGCCATATGAGTTGGAACTTAAAGTATTGTCGAGCACAACGTTGAGGCATATCCGCCACCAGCTTAATAGGCCAATGGTCAGAACCCCAACTATCAAGAATTTCAGAGCTTGTCCTCCACCTGTCCCCCAACCAGAAACTAGACACCATAAATCTATCAAATCTTTCAGAAATAGAAGCTGTATACCTTGGAATTTATCCTACTCTAAATGTGCAAAACAACTTAAAATTGCAAATGATAAAATACCAAAGACACCTCAAGATTAGCCAAAAGAGTGATAAAACAAGAAGGAAAATGGACAAAACAAGACACAAACGATTTCATCTTCTTTGCTGTTGATGTCTCTTTGATTGGCCCTTGCTTGGAATGGTTTGTGTGCTCCTTAGATGATTGCTTGAGTGACAAAATGCAAGATTAGATGTGCAAAATGATTAAAAAAGATGGTTAAATGATGGCAAAGGATTGAGAATGCAAATTGGCAGCATGTAGTTATGAAAATACAAAGTGTTTTGAAAATGCCCTTAAGGAGGGGGTATTTATAGAAGAATAGAGAATTCAAAGGTCAAGATTGATCCAACAAGGTCAAGATGAAGAGCTATGGTGGGTTGAGAACCCACAAGCCCTCACATCTTGACATGTGGAGGGTGAAGTGGCCAAGGGGATATGAGATGGAGGTGAAGTGTTAAAAAGGTACATGAGGTGGAGGAAGGACAAGTACCTTCCAAGCACCTTGGTGAGTGAGAGGATTTCCACAAAAAGGGATTCCTTGTCCCAAAGTGGGAGTGAAAGAAACTTTTGAGGAATTTTGGAATTCCTCAAAAATCTACATGGGAAAAGGAAAGGTGGTTGGGGATATAAATGTGAATTAAATTTAATTCCTAGGAGGATCTAGAGGATAAAAGGTGGGCTCCAAAAAGGTGGGACTTGGTCACATGTGGAGATTGTGACAAGTCCAAGGTTCTAGAAGCCTTGGAAGGATGGAATGTGAATTAAAAATTCACATATAAAGGAGGGGAATCTAGGATAAATAGAAAGGAATTAAAAATTCCTTGGGGGGGAAGAGTTGACCAAGGCACTAATTAGGTTTGACTAATCAGTAATTAGAGGATAATTAGGGGTTAATTAGGATTAAAAGCCAACTTGTAAAAGTTGGAGGATGTGACACATCCTAATCAAGGATTAGGCATGTGCACATCCTTAATGAAGAGATTAGGAAATGGATTAGGATTAGATGAAAATGACATGTGAGGAATTAAATAAATGTATTTAATTTATTTGATGAAAAGAGGATTAAGGAGGGTAAGGTTTTTAATTATTAATTAAATACCTTAGGGATTTGAGAATTAAATATATTAATTAAATAATAGTAATATTACTTAATTAACTAGGATAAGAGGATGTTTAGATGAAAAGTGATAGAATTTGGATAAATTAAGTGTCCAAATTTGGATGTCTACATTTTGCCCCTCTTTGAGATGGTGTTAGAAGTAGCATCATTTCAAAGAATATTAAAATAGAGACCCAGAAGGAGATGGTTAGATTGGAAAAGATGCCCCATCAAAGGGATGACTAGGAAGGAAGATGATGGGGGTGAAGATGAAGAGTAGGGATTGAGGATGCCCCCTCGAGAGGACATGCGGGTTGAAGAGAACACGTGTGTGCTCTCGAAATAGATGATGTGATGCAAGGGGAGATGAGGAAGATGATGCAAAGTGATGGGTAAGAGAGAAGGAGAAGCGATAGGAGATGGATGAAGCACAAATGGATTTGAGGACAAAAGGTGATGTTGCCTCAGTCAAGGTACAAGCCAAAATGGGTTGATGATGGATGGAGTGTTGTCAATGGGGTTAGGATCCCGAAACAACACGAGGATAGGGAAGGATACATCCCAAAACACCACTAAAGGATAGGGAAGAATACCTCCCGATGATGATGATGAAAGTGTTGTTGATGAGGGAAGGATACATCCCAAAACAACACCATAGGGATAGGGAAGGATACTAATAGATGATGATGATGAAAGTGTTGTTGATGAGGGAAGGATACATCCCAAAACAACACCAAAGAGATAGAGAAGGATACTAATAGATGATGATGATGGGTCAAAGCTAGTAACGAGACTGGGGACAAGACCAAGGATTTGATTAGGTGATTTGTACGAGATTGAACAGATGAGGAGAAGATTGATAAGTGAGATGGAGAGAAGGATCTTAAGATTTGGTTCGATATCCAAAGATTTGGACAGCAGATGAACTAAAGCTCAAATTAGGGGTTTGGTTAAGCTCAGGTTGGGATAAGATTAAAGCTCAGATTAGGATTGGATTGAATACTAGAATGATTGAAGGATATGATTGGATTGATTCTACACCGAGTTTCGGGGTTTAAAGGGCGTAAAGTGTTGACAATCAAATGTTTCCCGATTTGGCAATTTTAAAAAATTGTCAAATTTTGCCATTTTAGGAAACCTCATGGATAGACTTTTGGGAGTCCAAATTTTTTCCAAGAAATACCCAATATTGAGATAGGATGAATTGCCAACTAACATCCCAAATTCGAGATATGCATTTCGAGTTATGAGTGAAAACAATTTTTCAAAATGCTGGAAAAAAACACTAAATTAGGATTTTGAGGGTCAAGATGAAAGTTTGAGGCCCCAAAAATGTGTCAAAACGGGTTCTAACGGCTTTCAAAAAAACTCGTTGGAAATCCACTCGTTATCACATAACGCAACCACCCGTCAAATTTCAGCTCAAACAGACACCCGAGTCAAAAGTTATGGCCTCCGGAAGTTTCGATGTAAAAATCAAAAATCAATTTTGAAAATTTCAAGACATGGGTTTTGTTCGTTAGGAAAAATAAGGAAATAGGTCGGAATTGGTTTTTTGAAAAATATAGTAAAAATGTGAATTTGGGGGGGAGGGGTCAAAGGTTGGCGGGGAGGAAGCATGCCGCGTTCCGCCAGTGCAGCAGCGGCTACCCGCCAGCGAGGGGAGCATCGCCGCCCTGCTGCAGCAATGGCCTGCCACCTATGGGGCATCCACCGCCCGGCGAAGCGCTCAGCCCCTTGAGGCGTCAGCAGCGGTGGGGGGAGAAAGGGGGAAGAGATACATGGGGGGATTTATGAAAAAGGATGAAGGGATGGGGGAATTGGTGAAGAAGGATGAAGGGATGGGGGATAAATGCAAGATGATGAAATGGAAAATGAAATACAATCCTAATGCAATTTGCCATCTTCGGAGCACTGATTTTTGCTATAGCATAAGACACAAGATGCCAGGGTATGAAGAACCAAGGCGAATTAGTGTCTAATGCATAAAATAAACACAATAGACAAAAAGGCTATCCCAACACCCCAAAGTCACAATGACCTTGGTCGGGCCAGGTATTGAGATAACCACAAGCACAAAAGGATGCCCCAGCATAACACAAGACCTCAGGGATCTTGGTGGGTACTACGTGGGACAACCAAGAAGACAATCAAACAAAAGATCAAGATATGCCCCTATGTTAACCAGTCAAAACACACCATAATATGATAGATTATGGCGGCTTTGACAAGTGATGATAGGGAGCTCAAATGATAAACAAAATCCAAAAGTATCAAAATATCACAATCAATTTCAAACATCATTTGCCATAGGATCAAGTGGATGGATGGGATTGATGAGGTCTGTTAGGAAGGATGCATCCTGTTGAGACCGAAGATGATGGATATGAAACTAAAAGATTGTTATGACGTGGGATGTTCAAAATCGATTGGATCTCATGATACAAGTGGATCTCATTTGTGAAGAACTGACTAGATAAAGGCATAGCTTGATGGCACGACACAAGGAAGACAAGACATGGGACTGACACACCCTAAGGACCTAGGGGCTCGGGGGTCGATCAAAGATTAGCCTTGCCTACGTGAAAGCGCAGAGCCCTCGTAGTTCAGTGAAAGGTGGACGACTGACCAAGATGGAGACCTTGATGGATGGTAAAGATAGGATGGACAAAAGGAGAAAGACCGATGGTAGACGATAGAAGAGCAAAGTGGACAATGAAGATCGATGATGGAACCCCAGGGGCGGATCAAATGATTGACCTTGCCTACGTGAAAGCGCAGGGGCCACATAGTTCGATAAGACCAAAGGTAAAACGATGGATAAAGGATGATAGGATGATGATAGGATAAGTGGATAAAAAGATGGGATCGATACGACAAGATAGGATAGACCTGTTGGATTAGATAGGATGATGACGATCACATAAAGCTCAGGGATGGGATAGTTATCCAAAGCAGTAAAATGACTTGGGAGGATGATATGATAGATAGATGAGTGATGAAAAGTGATAGGAGATTGGAAAGATGTGAAAGAGAAGCAGGGGTGATGACGATGGATAAATGGCATTGGGTTGCATGGGGGGAGGCCTATAGCCAGATACCAATGACAAGGGATTGTGAGATGGTATGAGGATAAAGATGAAAGAATGGATAGAGAGATAGGGATGGGGGATGGAAGGGGTTGTTTGGAGGGATGGAAAAGGATTGGGAGAGAAAGGATGCTAGGATAGATGGAACGATGATAAGGATGGGGAGATGGAAGGGATGTTGTGATAGATGGATAGGGAATGAAGGATTGGGAGATGAAAGGGATGCTAGGATAGATGGATAAAAGATGGATGGGGAGATGGAAGGGATGCTATAATAGATGGATAGGGAGATGAAGGGATGTTGGATAGATGATGTCTCCAAGGACTATGTCACAAAGGAAGCAGATGCCCCCACTCTAGATATGTCATATATGAGGAGGCATGAGGGATAGAAGACAAGTGGATGGGAAGATAAAGGAGATAACTAGATGAGGATAGGATGGGTGACTAAGGAATATGATAGAGCATGGATGAAGGGAATGTATACCAATAGGTGTCCAAAGCATGCATAGATAGGTGCCCCTATTTTGATCAAGATCACAAGAAGGATAGAGGGATGGGAGATAAATGGATATGATGGTAGGATGTGAAGATAGGTGGGATGGGGGGGATTCATGAAAAGGATGGATAACAGGAAGACGGGTGCATAGCTGGAAGCATAGCGGATGGAGGGAATGCATATCAGGAAGTTGCCCCAAGTGCAGATGGGGATTTACGCATGACGCCTGTTTGCCAGGTTTTCATCATGGTACTTATCCAAGGCGCTTGTTTGCCAAGTTTTCACCATTGGATGGATTATTTCTCTTTACTATTTTTTTATTTTATTTTTTTGGCTACTTTTTGGATGTCATGCAGAAGGAGATGGGTAAGGATAAGGAAGTGGATAAGCAGATTTAGAAGACATGTGATAAGGATCAAGGTGTTAAGAGCCCATGTTTGAAGTGACTGTTGGATGTTGGTACAACCTTATTAGGCTAAATGGATTACGCATGAGGGTGAATTAGAGGGATTTGATGGGGTTGATACATGGGATAATGGATGGGATGCTGGAAAGGGTATGGATAGAATGATGGGGTGGAGATGTGATGGGGAGATGTGTTCAGGACCAACATTGGCACATGTGGTGGTGGATGTGAAAAGATAATAGGATTAAGGGATGGAGAATGTGGGGATAATGGAGGAGATGGAATGGTGAATTTCGGGACATAAGGACCCAAAACAGACTTAGGAGATGAAAGGGGTGTATGATTAGCTCTTGGATTAGCGACTTTGGATGTTCTTACAGATTTTCCATGTGATGGCATTGCATCTTTTTTCTTTGGGATCCACATGGTTTTGATCTTTGCTTTGGTGGGCCTTTGGGGCCTATGGATTTGATGTATATTTAGATTTTTCTTTTCTTCACATGTCTTTTGGAGGGGACATGGGGAGCCGTAGATTCATGTGGATGCTTGGATTTATGCATTTTTTCTTTAACAACCAAAGTGCTTTTAGTAGCAATGGGATGGGTGTGAGGAGATGGATGATGTGGAGTGATGGAGGTAGAATTATGAGGATTATGTGTAGATGGAGGATGTTTAGGTAAGTGCCTTTGTTGATCCTGACTATGGGGTAGTGAGAGGGATGTTTATGATGGATGAAAGGATGAATGGATAGGATGGAGATGGAGGAGGTGAGTTTGGGATATAGGGGCCCAAAATAGATGTAGGACCTGGAGGAAACAAGGGCATGGTAGATGGAGGGAGATGGTAAGGACCCAATATGGATGGAGCGGATGAAGGAGGAAGATGGATAGTTGTTTTGAGGTGATATGATAGAGGAGGAGGGATGGCCACATATGATCTAGTGGGGCGATGGGAAGAGCCGATATTTCTTTTGGAAAAGGCTCGTTGAGGACGTCTAGAGGTTGTACCAACATTTTTGGATTGCGAGTCGTGAGTAGTACATCCAAGACCTTGCGGATACAAATGTTCTTTAGCTTGGATGGGCTCTATAATACCTTGCTCATGAAGGCCTAAACCTTTTCCTTGATAGTTCATTCTCTTGAGTATTCGATCTAGGACAGGATTTTTGTTATTCTGGAAGAATGATGCGAGTTCATTATTAGGTGGAAGAGGAGGGTTGGTGTATATACTTTGTTTTTCTTCTGTGAGGAGACCACCATGGAGGAATGTGAGAGGACCAAGGGGATATGCAAGTGGTGTGGGGATAGCATTTTTAGGCGATGATGGGGGATCATGAGAAGGAGATGATGGGATAGCAACATCAGGAGAGGGAGTAGGGGCCATATGATAGGATCTGGATTTGTGGTAGTGGCTCATGCGAGATGGAGATGGAGATGGAGTGGTGGAAGCTTGAATGACAAGGGGATCATGGGATGGAATGGATGGGGGACTGTGATCTTGAGGTGGACTAGATGGGATGGTAGGATCTTGATCTGGAGAAGGGGATATGCTGGCATGCTTTGGATTAGACTCTTGGCATGACTCATCTGTGTGGAGGCATGGTAACAGAGTCTTGTTGGGACTCTTCAAGTGGGGAAGATGGAGGGATGAAAGATTCATGAGGTTCATTGGAATGGGTTTTGGTGCTACTAGGAGTGGGAGGAGTGGATTGGATTTGGGTATCTTCAATGGATTGGGTAGATCTAGGAGTAGAGGGAGTGGATTGGAAGTGGGTGTCTTCGATGGATTCGGTGGTTCTCATAGTAGGAGACGTGGGTTCAATGGATTTAGTGAGTTCAATGGTTTCAATGGTTTGAGCAGTATTAGGGGTGGTAACATCAATAATAGGTGTGGTAGGGAGAAGGGTCTCATCACTAGTGACCATGGATGATGGCTCTAAATGGCATGGTTCCATGACTTCAAGATGTGGAGTTGGGGATGGCTTCTTTGTCATGAGTCCTTGGAGAACTTTTGAAATGAGAGACTTGCATATGGTTGGCTTGGCTGGGGTGGTAGAAATGGATGAGGGATTATGGATTGGTGGACTAGGGTTAGATGGAGGAATGGGATTGAATGTAGGACTATGAGTAGATGGGGGATTAGGATGGGATGGAGGACTAGGAGTAGATGGATGAATGGGATTGGATGGAGGACTAGGAGTAGATGGAGGACTAGGATTGGATGGAGGGTTAAGGTAAGGATATTGGAGTGGTGAATAAAGATGCAGGGACATGGATTGTGGATAGCGCCGACGAGGATGGTGCAGTAGTGATTGGATGGATGGCCATAACAAAGGCATGGGATGGGGACGACTAGGTAGCGTGGGCGCAGGAGAGTACGGGGAAGATTGGGAAAGATGATTATGATAAATGGAGGGGAATAGGAATATTGTGATGGAAGATGAGGATAAGAGGATGTGGATGTTGAATAAGAGGATGATGTAGATGGGGAAGGGGAAGGTACTGGATACCCCTTGTCAAAGATAGCATAAAGAATATGATTAAGACAAAGGATTTTGGAAAGTTGTGGTGGAGAAAGCTTACTAGGATGGCAAGGGGATCATATATATTCTTCTTGATCGACAAGACTTTCGTTATCATCGTCCACATAATTAGGGTTTCCCTTGACTACTATTGATGGAGGATGAGGATTCATGATGATGAAAGGATAAATAGAATGGATAAAAGATTTTGGATGGGAACAGATTAAAGCTCAAATCAGGATTTTGGTCAAGCTCAGATCAGGATGATTGGATGATGCGATGGGATTGATTTTGATTTTGATGGGATTCAATAAATAGATGATTGGATTGGGTAGATGATTTGATGAATTTGATTAAAGTACTAGATCAATTTGATTGGATAGAATCAAATGATTAGATGATGTTGATTGGATAATTGTGATTGGATGAACTTGATAGGATTGGTGTGCTTGGATTGATTAGATGATTGGAGGAATGGATTAGTTTGATTAGATAGGAAGAAACAAAAGGTACTACTAGATAGAGCTCAAAAAATTGAACAATTTTAGTTTTTGAACGAAGTTGATCCGATGCACGGTTTGTAAATGATGGCCCTGAAGTAGCGTGGTTCACTGGCATGCAGCCGCCCGATGGTCAAATTTTTGATAGGAGGAAATAGAAGGTACCACTAGATCGAGCTTGAAAAACTAAGCAACTTTGGTTTTTGGACGAAGTTGATTCGACATACGGTTTGTAAATGATGGCCCCGGGAAGCTGGGCGGCCGCAAGATTCTCGCGAAAGCAAATCGTGGGCGAGATTGAAAATCAAAATAGTCAGCTTTCTCGCGAAGAAATCGCATGAAAGGCACAAGACCGTATGTCCTCCGTGATTAAATCGGTGCTACCGCCTTTTCGCAGAGAATCGTGGATGCCGCTTTCCGCATTAAATCAAAAGATTTTCTACATAAAATCATATGCCGTCATTTTTTATGTAACGCTGGTGGATGCCGCCGCCTTCATAAGAAGAAAGTTTGGTTTTGATGGCAAAGGCTATGGCAAGGACGCAAAATGATGAAACAAGTCAAAAGTATCAAAAATTTGACAAAAATTTCCACAAGGAAAAACCTCAAGCAAGCACAATCTTATGATTAATATTACGGGTATGGCAAGGCAAAGTCTTAATCTAGGATGCACAAGGCTTCTAGGGAGTCCTCGATATACTCTCGGTACGTGAGGCACAACCGTGAACACCAGTCCGTCACAAGCGTGAGTCGGGAACCCCAGCGAGATACTGAAAGGCTCGGACCAACTCTTCACGCCTATCTAGGTATCACCCTAGCTTCGGGACGCCCGCCTACTGCCGACGCCGACCGGATTGGGGTACAACTTTCATTCTCCCCCTTTATATACCCTCACGCAGACGCTGTGGTTAAATCGGGTCTCCTTGGGTGATGAAATCCCCAAGCAGTCCCACTAAAAAGAAGACACTAACCGTTTCCAACTACTTCCCAGGCTCACACGAAGTGCAAGGGGAAAGCGAAAACGAATTAATGCCCCCTTGGGTGACACAAGAACAAACAATCACAGCAAGCAATGAAGTTTATTCCCCCTAATTAGACTATGTTCCAAAACAACAAGGATAATTTTCTTGCAGATCTAATCAAATAGATGGCCCTGCAAACAAATGTTAGGTGTCTTCTTCTTCGTCCTTGATCGATTACGCCCTAATACGCTGCAAAACGTTAGCAAAAAACACCAATATCCTTGCCAAAACAATGTTAGAGGGTTATTACTTGACAATAGCAAAAAATGATAGCAAAAATGAAGCCAAAATGATTGTTTTACCTTCCAAACTGTGCTGTTTTGGGGCGCTGCCGCCTTTCTGCGATAAGGCAGAGGGCGCTACCGCCCTTCTGCAGCAAAATGGGTGTGTTGCCGCCCTTCTATGGTAAGGCAGAGGGCACTGCCGCCTTTCATAGTTAAGGCGTAGGGCCGCCGGCAGCTGAAATGGGATGGCCACGCCTTTCAGCGAAATGGGACGCCGGGCCGCCTTCTCGCATCAAGAGGCCACCGCCTCCGCATCGTAAACTTCGTCAGATTTTTAAGAAAAAAAAGGGAAGTTGTGCCCCTCCCATTGCAAGAAAAGTGTTAGAAAAACCTTCTAAATATATCCCTAATTGCAACAAACTTGTTAGGAGAAAACAAAACCTTCAGATGTAGGGCACTGTCGCCTTTCTGCAGTGGACAAGAGGGCGCTGCCGCCTTTCTGCAACAAACTTTGTCAGATTTTAAAGAAAAAAAGTTAGTTGTACCCCTCCCACTGCAAGAAGAGTGTTAGAAAAGCTCTCTAAATATATCCCTAAAGACAACAAACGCGTTAGAAGAAAATAAACTTTCAAATACGGGGCGTTGCCGCCTTTCTGCAGTGGCCAAGAGGGCGCTGCTGCCTTTCTGCGGTAAAGCAGAGGGCGCTGCCGCCTTTCTGCGAGTTTTTCCTGCAAAATTCTTAACCAAAAGGGGAGGTTAAATGCAAGACCCGTTTGTGGGTCCCACTGGGCGTGCCAGAAATGTATACCTTATAATTTATCCTACTCTAAATGTGCAAAACAACTTAAAAATTGCAATGATAAAATACCAAAGACACCTCAAGATTAGCCAAAGGAGTGATAAAACAAGAAGGAAATGAATAAAATGAAATAGAAACAATTTCACCTTCCTTGTTGTTGATGTCTCCTTGATTGGCCCTTGCTTGGAATGATTTGTGTGCTCCTTAAATGATTTCTTGAGTGACTAAATGCAATATTAGATGTGCAAAATGATTAAAAGAGATGGCTAAATGATGGCAAAGGATTGAGAGAATGCAAATTGGCAGCATGTAGTTATGAAAAATACAAAGTGTTTTAAAAATGCCCCATGAGGGGGTGATGGAGAATTTGAATTCTAGAGAATTCAACCTGTCAAGATTGATCCACGAAGGTCAAGATGAGTGGGCTATGGTGGGCTGAGAACTCCACAAGCCCCACATCTTGGACATGGGAGGGGTGAAGTGGCCAAGGCGATATGAGATGGAGGTGAAGTGTCAAAAAGGTACATGAGGTGGAGGAAGGACAAGCACCTTGGGGAGTGAAGAGATTTCCTCAAAAGGGGATTCCTTGTCCCCAAGTGGGAGTGAAAGGGATATTTGAGGAATTTTGGAATTCCTCAAAAATCTACATGGAAAAGCGAAAGGTAGATATAAATGTGAATTAAAAATTCACATTCCTAGGAGGATCTAGATGACAAAAAGCGTGGCCCAAGACTCTATCACATGTGGAGATTGTGACAAGTCCAAGGTTCTAGAAGCCTTGGAAGGATGGAATGTGAATTAAAAATTCACATATAAAGGAGGGGAATCTAGGATAAATAGAAAGGAATTAAAAATTCCTTGGGGGGGAAGAGTTGACCAAGGCACTAATTAGGTTTGACTAATCAGTAATTAGAGGATAATTAGGGGTTAATTAGGATTAAAAGCCAACTTGCAAAAGTTGGAGGATGTGACACATCCTAATCAAGGATTAGGCATGTGCACATCCTTAATGAAGAGATTAGGAAATGAATTAGGATTAGATGAAAATGACATGTGAGGAATTAAATAAATGTAATATTTATTTAATTTATTTGATGAAAAGAGGATTAAGGAGGGTAAGGTATTTAATTATTAATTAAATACCTTAGGGATTTGGCAAAATTAAATATATTAATTAAATAATAGTAATATTACTTAATTAACTCGGATAAGAGGATGTTTAGATGAAAAGTGATAAATTTGGATAAATTAAGTGTCCAAATTTGGATGTCTACAGAAGCATCTCCAGTTCTCCTATTATTCCAAGTAAAAAGACCATTGCCCGGCTTGACATCCATAAGATTCAAAGCAGAGACATTGTCCTGGAGCAACAACGCGGAAGCCTCCAGCCTTGCTATACCACCCCTCTTCTCAGCAAGCTCAATGATAGCATTAAAATCACCTCCAATGATCCAAGGATGGTAAGGAAATAAGTTGTGAACTAAACGAATGTTGGACCACAAGAGCTGCTTTCCCGACAACTCCACAGGCGCATACACATTGGAGAAGAGTGCTATTTCCCCAGACATAAAACAAAAGGCCACCATGGAAAGGGAGGACTTAAAAGACACCCACCAAAGGGGGCAGATCTTTCGTGGGTTCCATAAGCATGCCACCCTGCCAGAAGACCCCTGAGCACCAATGCATTGGCAATCACCATTCCTCCATAACTTAGGAACTAAATCCATCATACCCTCCACTGAAAGCTTAGTCTCTTGCAGAAAAAGAACTTCGAGCGAATGACTCCCAATCAAATCCTGAACAACTTTTTGTCTAGGGCCACTGTTCAAGCCCCTTACATTCCAAGAGAGAACTATCATTTCGAGGGGCATGAAAAATGAGAATCTAGAGTCTTGACTGACCCCGACTCCACCAAAGTCTCCCCTATCATCCTAATCTTCTCCTCGTCCTTCTTCCTTCCCAACTTAGAGTTTTTCTCAGGCCCCCCTTCTTGAGGGCTTTTTGCAAAACACCCAACTGAGAGGACGTCTTGATAATCTTCTTACCCACCTTCGAACCCACTTTCTGTAGGAGGTGATCCTTGTCCACACTATATTTCACTACCTCAACACTACCACCCAACTTATCCTGAACCTCCAACTGTCGATCTGTCCCTAAAGCCAAGATCCCATCAGCAAGCAGAGTCATAGGTGCCTCTGAATTAAGCAATGCCTGTCTAGGAACTTTCCCGACCTCATCAAAGCATGGTACTTCTGCACCCCCCCTATTGGGGAGCATGCGAAGCCTCAACCAGAGGGTCATGTAGATCCATATCCAAAGTCCCCTAATCCAGATCCAAAAATCCTGGGTTCACCTCTTGCTAGCTAAGATCCTCCAACACCTCAAACCTATTGAAAGTGTCCTCCTCCTACCTGTCCTTCAAAGTCCTTTTATGACCTTTATTTCTGTTTCGGCCACTAACTAGAGTAAAACCATCTTCCCTACCACCAAAACCCTGAACGAGATCCTTGCCCTTGTCCACCCTGGGCAGGTTGGCCAAAGGCTGAAAAGATTGAGTCTCCAAAGGCTTGGCCTTTGGACATATGTGCAGATGGTGACCATATTCATGACAGAAATGACAACGGAAAGGAAGCGTTTCATAATCAAGTTGTTGCATCCATGAGTAATCTCCTGCACTCACTTCTAAAGAGTTTGGCAATGGTTTACTTAAATCAATTTCCACACAAAACTGAGCAAAAGTAATTACCTTTTTGAATTGTGTTTGTTGTGATGAACCCACGAGTTTCCCCAGCTTCGGGGCTAATAGAAACAACACATCCTCTCACCAGCATTCCATCGGGAGCCTTGGAAGATGAACCCAAACCAGAACCCGATTCAGAAGCTCCTCCACTGGGTTGAAGTCAGCATGCCATGGCTTAATGAACAAGCCCACCTAGTTGTAAAAGTACAGGCCTCCTTCAAAAATCCTATTCCGATCCGCCAAACAATCAAATGTAACCATGAAATAATTATTTGCCAGGAGGCGGATCTCCATCTCTCCTTCAGGCATCCATGTCTTTTGAGCCCACCTCTCCAAAAATTGCAAAGAAATTTTCAAACCTAAGAATTTGCAGTAAACAGAGTGCCTTGAATAATAATCAATGTCTTCAGCCATCATCTCCATCGGAATGACTACACTCGGCCTCTCTTTACATCGTTTGAGGCACCCATTAATCTTTGGAATTCTAGGCCCCCTACCAGACCCGACGCAACATTTTTAGGTTCCACCGAAAAGAGATTATTCTCAAAAACCTTCGAGTTCTGAAGAGTTGGTTTCGAACCAATTGTTGATCGGAAATCCATTTTGGGGCCAACCCTAGAAGATTCCCCATGTAGCATAGAGGGAAAAAAATCCCTACTCCGACATTCAACCCCCAGAAACCCCAAGAACAAGACGGGCTTCCACGGGAAGACACACCTCATAACCCCACTCCACCACAGATGAAGGCTCACACCTATTCTCCTGCCGTAACACCAATACTAGTTCACAAAGCCCGCTCCACACCCCACACCAAACCCCACCCTCGACTTGGCAAAGCACACCTTCCAACACACGTATCCCTTAACAAAGAACGTTCACGTCACAGCCACGTTCTAACCCCAAGTCGCATCCACCAAATGACAAAGGGAAAGGAGAGCTGGCTGCAAGTAGACAGGGACAACCAGCCACCGAACGCCCACCAAAAACACAGAACAAGGTTTGCAGAATACCCGCCCTACCCTGCACACAGACAAACGTCCCCCACTCCATGCACAACAAGAAAGAAAAGAAGAGGAGCTAGGGCGCGGATGCCCTAGCTCAACACGAGAAAACCAGAGACGCCATCCCGCATCCACATTAATTCATTAGCTTCAAACTTGATTATTTAATTAATAAGACCCTTCCTAATTTTTATTAACATTTTCTTCAATTAAAAATTCTTCCAAATCCCCAAACTTTTTGTCATGTGACAAGTGTCATCAAACCCTCTTTAATGCTCACACACATGTCGATATTCCCTTCCACCTCATCCTTTGATCAAGTTTCTCATTGGGTGCTCACGCATGTATGAGATCCTCTTCCCCATGTGTAGCCACCCTACGCCTTTTTTTGTTTCACATGTCACACTCCTTGAATTCCTCCTCTTACATTTATCATTTATTCTCAACTTGTCAACTCCTTGTTCTTCCCAATATGTGTGAGCACACCCAACCCCTTTTTTTATGACATGTGTCATTTTTCCAAGCCTCCACCTTATGACACTTGTCACAAGGCTAATGCCTCAATTCTCTCAATCACTCCTAGCCCTCCATCTCACAATGCATTTCAACCCTCCATTTCATCCATCAAAAATCTATAAATTGAAGCTTTGTACCTCCATTTTCATTATCCAACTTAAGCTAAATTTATGTTGTTAAAATCTCCATCCAATCGCAATCCTACTAAGGTTATGTTGTTTGAGAGAGCAATCCACATAGTAGTAAATCATGTTGATGATAGCAACGTCGGGCTTCTACTTCTAGCCCCTATTGATCATTGAAGAATAAATTAAATGCATAGCCTATTGGCTATTTAATTTATTAAGACACCTATTGGTGAAGAGGCGCTTCACCTTGAATTATGATATTTAATTATTGTTAATTAATGAAGGTCGACTTCTTGAGGAGACACGATTTTTCATTAAGGCTGACCTTGATCATTTTCCACATTTGAGACATATTGTTTCATATTGAAGGCCGACATGTTGACTTGAAGGGACGCGATCTCTCCTACTCTCTTGTATATATTTGAGATGATCATTGTTCACTCGCCATTCATTCATACACATTCATTATTCATTGTTCGATATCTAAAGAAGTGCAAATTCCATTCAAGTGAAGATCGAAGTGGAGATTGAAGTCTCAAGAAGGTCGAATCTATTGTCTTTTGAAGGGCATCATTATCATCATATATTGCATCAAGTTTTGGTGTTGTTGAGTGGCCTTGTAATCGACCTCATTGTAAAGATTATTGTTGTTTCATATTCAATATATAAGTGATATATTGTTGTTGGGTTTTTCTCCCTCAAGTGGAGGGTTTTCCAAGGGTATATGATGTGTCTATTTGATTAAAATTTGAATTAAATTATGATTTTTCATATTTGATCATAAAACTAGCATGGTATCAAAGCAGGTTTAAGAAATATCATGATTAGATTTATATAAGCAACACTATCAGCCACTCTTGTTCTCATCTTCTTGCATCTATCTTATCTTTGAAAATGGTGAACAGGCTCAAGATTGAAGATAGGCTTGAAGGTGCTTCCAATTTCACATCTTGGAAGTTTAGAGTAATGTTTGCATTGGAAGAAAATGAGATTGTTGAGTTCGTGGAGAGCGAAATTCTAGAACCTTCTAATGAGAATGAGAAGTCTCAATGGAAGAAGAATTGCACCAAGGCAAAGAAGATTTTGGTAGACTCTGTGAAGGACCACCTTGTGCCAATCATCTCCAAGTTGAAGACAACAAGGGAAATGTTCAAGACCTTGGAGGAAATGTATGAGATCAACAATACAAGAAGAGCTCTTGCATTGAGGCAACAACTTCATCATGTCAAGATGGCAAAAGGAGATTATGTCATCTCCTTCTTCATGAAGATCACCGAGTTGAGAGATCAACTCTCTACCATTCGGCATATGGTTGATGATAAGGATTTGGTTATGTTGGCGCTTAATGGTCTTCCTCAATCTTGGGAGCCATTTATCCAAGGTATCCGTGGGAGATCAAAACTACCTAAGTTTGATCACTTGAGGGCAGATTGCATCTAAGAAGAGTCAAGATTGGCTGCAAGAGGCAATGGGAAAAGTTCTACAAATGAAGGCATTCATGTACTTGCTGCTCAATCTTTGAAGAAGAAAGGAAGAGAAGGGAAGAAAGGAAACTTCAAGAGGAATAGAGATAAAAGATCAGATGGTGCCTCTGCATCTAAGAAGAAAAAGGACCTCTCCCACATACAATGCTTCAGATGTGACAAGTTTGGTCACTATGCAAAAGATTGTCCAACCAAACCTAAGCAACATGCTTTAGTTGTGGATGTGGGCGAGATCTCTCCTCATAAGGAGTCAAGTGGATTTCTTTTCTATTATGCCTTATCAAGCAATGTTCCAACGGATAGCAACACGTGGTTGATTGATAGTGGTGCCTCTCGTCACATTACTAGATTTAGAGAACATCTTTCAGATTTGGTGGAGAGAGATACAAGTGTTCAAGTCATAATTGGAGATGATGCATGCTATTCAGTGAAAGGTGTTGGAACCTCCTCTCTTCACTTAGATTTTACCATCTCTCTTCAGTTGAGTGATGTACTATTTGTACCTAGCATCAAGCAGAACCTTGTCTCTATTTCAACTTTGGAGGATAAGGGATGTCAAGTTGCATTCTTTGAAGGTAAAGTTTTTGCATGGCCGAAGAACTCAAGCGCCAAGACTTCCCAAGTAATTGGAGTTTGGCATGAGAGTCTCTACAGACTTTCCACTCGTCCATTACAGGCTTTTTTGCATGATTCATCAAGTTCGTGTGAGCTTTGGCATAGAAGACTTTCTCACCTTCACTTTAGAGCACTACCAACCATGGATAAGATAGTCACTGGCATTCCTAAACTCAGCCAAGAGCATGAAGGTACTTGTCGAGGATGCACTTTGGGTAAGAATACTAAAGGACCCTTTCATTGTAGTGAAAGTAGATCTAAATGCATTCTAGATCTTGTTCATTTTGATTTGTGTGGTCCAATGTCTATTGCTTCTTTGAGTGGTTTCTTGTATTATGTAATGTTCATTCATGACTACTCTAGAAAGAATTGTATTTATTTCTTAAAGACTAAAGAATATGAGGAAGTACTTGAGAGATTCAAGGAATTTAAAGCTCAAGTAGAGAACTTGTCTAGGAAGAGGATCAAAGTTCTGAGATCTAACAATGGAGGAGAATACATCTGTGGAAGCTTTCATAACTTTTGTGTTGAGGCAAGGATTAAGAGGGAGTTTTGTGTCCCTTACAATCCACGACAAAATGGTGTTGTAGAAAGGAAGAACAAATCTATTGTAGAAGCAGCTAAAGCCATGATTCATGATCAGGATTTGCAAACCTTCCTTTGGGCTGAAGCATCTAGGATAGTAGTGTATGTTCAGAATAGGAGCCCTCATCGCATTTTGGAGAACATGACTCTTGAAGAAGCTTTCACGGGTGTGAAGCTGGAAGTAAGTCATTTGAGAATCTTTGGTTGTCTTGTGTATGTTCATGTGCCTAAAGATAAAAGGACAAAATTGGAACCATCTGGCAAGAAGGGAATATTTGTGGGCTACAGCGAGTCTTCAAAAGCCTACAGAGTTTACATTTCAGGTCAAAAACTAATAGAGATCAGCAAGGATGTTACATTTGAAGAGGATGTTGTATTTAAGAGATTTAAAGGCACTCACATGGAGATAGACAATGAACACCAAGAGTCTCCTCAGGACATGGAAGTTGACCATACTCCTAAGATTCAGAGGGGGGCCATTGATTCTAAAGAAGATGATGATCTAGTTGAGCCTTTGGAACCTACTGATGGGCCTACAGACATTGTTATTGGTTGAAAGAGACCTCTATGGGCTAGGAAAACAATGCAGGAGGTAGAAAAGTTTGTAGCCCCTAGAAGAACATTCAAAGAAAGCAAAATACCTTAGAAGTCTTCAAGCTATGTTGCATTGAT
>VDFB02360371.1:0-36828 GCA_007258455.2 Sequoia sempervirens
CACATTCTTTATTTAAGTGTATTTCAGAATATACTCCCGACAAACAAAATTAAATGCAATTTAATTCCTGACACCTAGATTCAAGTCCTAGGTGGGACCCATTAACCATGGGTGGTGAATGAGTCCCCCTTGGCTCCAAAATTAAAAATATTTCAAATTTCTTTCAGGTTTTTATTCAAAAATATACTTGATGTCGTCCTGTGATGAGGTATGAATGGTTACTAAGATAGAAGAAGGTATAATGTTTTTACATCCATTTTAATCCCCATTCATCCAAGTATTCATTCAAGTATTCATCTCATCATTCATTCAAGTAATTTCAAGAATCTTACAACATCAATTCAAGCAATCTTCAAGCACTTTGGAGCATCCATTAAAATTACTTCAGACTTGAATTATCAAGAGTTTGGTAAGTTTATGACACTTGCATGTTTTTTATTTATCATTCTCTTTACATTTCATTTCTTTTTATTGGGTTTAATTACCAAAGTGGGGTTTGACCAAGGCAAGCCGCTATTTGCTAAATCATTTTTCCCCTTTGCATGTGTATTTGTAAACTTTTGTTTGCAGATTTAACAAGTTTATAGGTGTTGAAAAGTGGAGAACAATTCAACTAGGTGCTTTAAGTCAACTTATTATTATTTCAAGCTCGGTGAAGGTCTTCTATCTGTTTCCTGTAGAACTAACTTTGGCAACCCAACAAGCAAATATTTCTAGATCTGGTATTGTAGTGTTGTCTCCTGATTTTCCAAAAATTTGGGAGAGGACTGATTTTCCACTAGTGGTGAATGAGCCCCACCTTAGGATTGAAAATTTGAGTTTTGTCAAATTCTGGATCTCGATTGTCAGAAACTTGCTCCTGACACTTTTTCATTAGACGGTGGACTAATTCGCCACCCTAGGTGAATGAGTCCCACTGTGAAAAATCAGTAATTTCAACCAGCATTCCAGACATTCTAGTTTCATCATCCTTCATCTAGGTGCACTCAAATTCATCCCTTTGCTTTTTTTTTGCATATTGTCTTCATTTTATTCATTGTTTGCATATCACAGTGTGTTTTTAAACATAGTGTAAATCTTAGCGTTGCATTCATTTGCATTAGTTTAGATCATTCAACTACACTTAATTTAGTTCATTTAGCATAGACAAAATCATACATTGCATAATTTGAGTGAACCCTTAGTATTTTTGCATTTAATCTCTCTTCTTTTAGGTGAAAAATCCTATAAGAGTTAGAGAGCCTATTAGGTCCAAAAAAATCTATAGTTCATTTTGGTGAGGTGCACAATAATTTGACTTCTTTATTCTCCTCTTCTATGAGATTAGATGATAAATCTCTTATATCAAGTGGACAACTTGGTCATTCCCCTAGCTTGGAACTTGCAATTCCTCCATTGGATAGTCAACTGCCTTTGTAGTATGATGATCATGATTAGGAGGTGGATGACCTATTAGATGGTTGATTTGTATATGCCCTGCTAGTCTTTTTATTCTCTTTTTATTTTCTTTTATGTGTGTATCATCTTCCCTCGTATCATGTGTTTGATGTTCTCTCTCTTTGTACACTTCTATTTGTACCTCTATTCTTCTATATGTCATACATTGCTTTTTTCCTTGTTCATTTTTATCTTTTTCTCTTTTTGTTTTGTGTTCTCCTTTTGGGGATGATGCAAAGCATAGAGATTCCCTATGTCTCTTCCATGTTGACCCAAACAATCCTTGTCTTTTTCTCTTCTTTTTTTGTGTTCTCCTTTTGGGGATCACACAAAGCGTAGAGACACCCTATGTCTCTTCCATGTTGACCCAAATGGTCCTTGTCTTTTTATCTTTTTTTTTTTTGTTCTCCTTTTGGGGATAATGCAAAGTGTAGAGATTCCCTTTGTCTCTTCCATTATTGACCCAAATGGTCCTTGTCTTTTTCTCTTTTTTTTTTGTTTTCTCCTTTGGGGATGACACGAAGTGTAGAGATGCCCTAAGTCTCTCCCGTGTTGACCCACAAAGTCCTTTTTCTTTTCTTTTTCTTTTTCTTTTCTTGTGATTTTTCCTTTTGGGGATGACACAAGGCATTGAGACCAAAATGTCACCTTCATGTTGACCCAAAATATTTTTCATTTTCTTTTGTTTCCCTTTTCTTGTCGCTTATGTTTTCCTTTTGGGGACAATGCAAGGCATTGATACTGCAAATTCTCTTCCATGTGGACCAAAAATGAATCATTATTTTCCTTTTATTTTAGCTCTTTATGTGTCATTCTTCTTGTTCTATGTATTTGGGGAATGATGACAGTTCCATTCTCTTTCATAAAACATTGTAGCAATGAACATACTGACCCCAAATCCATAGATCCCTTATGTGTTGGGTACAATTTCTTTTCTGGGGGACAACTCCATTTTTTGTACTTTCTTTTCACTCTCCTTGACATGACATGGCTTAACTTTGAAACATATGACTTGGCATAGGGCTTTCCAAGTTAGTTCTCATGTCTTTTTTTCCTTTTTGGATTCTCTTTTCTCTTCTAATTTAAATTAATTCCTCAAAGAATGATGTGTAGTAATTCCTTTAAAGTGGGGGGCATACAATACCATAATTAATTTAGATTCTTTATTCTTGATGTAGCCTTATCATTTATATGACATGTTTATTACTTTGAAGATGACATTGGGTGTTATGTCCTTCATAAAATTGTGAGCTTTCTTAGCATATTATATTCCTCTTGGTGGCTTGATGTGACACAATGCATCCCCTAAGATATGGATTCACTATTCTTTGATTGGTCCTCTCTTGGAACATTAGACACAATTTTCCCTAGGTGATTGACTTTACATAAACTAAACAAGACTCCCTTGAACATCTTTCACATTACATTATTACATTTTTTTTTACATTGTTTCATTTCTTGGGCACCTTGCATAACACAACTTGCATACCTATGGTGCCATATTTTTTGTTCATGAGTTTTAAGCATAAAAAAATTTGATTGTCGCATGAAGCTCGAATTGACATTCATTTTCCTCTTTGCTTTGTGGCACCTTGTTAAAGTTATCACGAGGTATAACTTTGGCATGGTTGAGTGGGAAGCCCACCTAGTGGCATGAATTTTCCCCATAGCCACTTTTGATTTTGTGAGTGCATACCAACTAGCGCATGTATCTCTTTTTGGGCTTTCTCATCCCATAGGCATACATAAGTTTTATGGCCCTAGAGTGAGTATATAGTTGGTTCATCTCACTCGGTGGAATCATCATGTGTTTTGTCACCCCAGATTAAGTGCACATTCTCTTTTAGCCTAGATGTAATCCACAACTAGTTGGATTGATGATCAAAGCTTCACCTAATTCTCAACACTTGTGTGTTCCTTTGTTCTTATGCTTAGTTTTCCATGGGATCTTCATCCTGGGGGCTTGATCATCCCTCTTGATTGTTGTCATTCCATCTTGCTAACACAAGTGCATTTGAACCCTCCTCTCGATGTTCATGGCTACTTTACTGTGACTTTGAAGCAGGTTCATCCTCTCACTAAAGTTGGGGCTAAATGTGCCATAGAAAAATTCCCCCTTGTCATTTTCATGGCCTTTTAGGTCTTGTTTCATGATGATTGACATTTTTTTCTCTAATTTTATGATGTAATATGTCTTGGAAACGCTTATTTAGGTACTAAAATTCGAATAATGAAGACTTGTGAAGGTGTTGTGAAGTGTTGTAAAACATTTTGACATTCTTCTAGACTCTATTTAATATAACTCACCTAAAAATCATCTTTTTACACATCATCAAGTGCTATTTTGAAGTGTTGTAAATTTGTGTAACAAAGATTCACACTTTTCTAGGAATATTCCCCTTATCTACCCCTTCCTTATGACTAATTTAACCCCTTTATACACTCACATGCTTATTTAAGTGTATTTCTGAATATACTCCTAACAAACAACATTAAATGTAATTTAATTCCTGACACCTAGATTCAAGTCCTATTCGCCATGGGTGGAAAATGAGTTCCCCTTGGCTCCAAAATTAAAAATATTTCAAATTTCTTTTAGGTTTTTATTTAAAAATATACTTGATGTAATCCTGTGATGAGGTATGAATGGCTACTAAGACATAAGAAAATATATATAAGTGTTTTTACATCCATTTTAAGCCCTATTCATCTAAGTATTCATTCAAGTATTATTGTCATCATTCATTCAAGTAATTTCAAGCATCTTACAACATTAATTGAAGCAATCTTCAAGCACTTTGGAGCATCCATTAGCATTACTTTAGACTTGCATTATCAAGGATTTTGTAAGTTTATGACACGTTGGATGCAGAGGGTCAGGGACTTTTGGAAACACACAATGATTTCAAGGTTTACAAGGTTGCAATCTCAAGCTATCTCTCAGGCACCCTAACGGAGACAAGGCTCAAAGGTTCACTTGTGAATTAAAAAACCTCCCTTATGGTTCCAAACCATTTGAAATCAACTTGAAATGACAAATAATAGAAGATCAACCCAAATTCCAAAGAAAATCAAAAGAACTTCACAAATCCACTTGTTAGATGCACTCTTTCCACCAACATAGCCAAACAGCTTCACGGGACTTTTCACCCAACTTTTCCAAAATACTTGCCAAATAAATAATGTATTTAGACACCCATTAAGGACTTACATAACATACTTCAATATCAGATATAACTCCTTTGGACCAGTTTATACTTCTAATACATCACCATGGGAAAAACAAGGAAAATAGGTCAATTTAACAAAGGAAGTACCCTTCAAACTTATCCAATAATCTTGAAACCTTGGGGAAGCAAATTAAATGGCTCAAAACCATAGAATCCACAATTAGTTTGCACTTGTACGGCCAAAAACACTCCCAACTCAAAAAACCTCTTTTTCTAATGCAAAAACAAGGGCTTCTTGAAAACTAACCTTCCAATCACTTCCAGAACTTGCTCATTGACTCTACACCATTAGGACAACATATTTAGTCAATCCAAACTCAAAAATATACCCCTTATGAAGGCAGATCTTCTACTGCTACACCCTAGCCTCCATCTTCAAGCATTTTTCACAGTCAAATCTTGGTGTACACCATTTGATTCTTCTTTCCTGCACTTTTAGATTGTTAGAATGGTATGTTACATGTTAAATAGGATCCATTTCACAAGTTTCAGTCACAACCTCTCATGAAATGGATCATTACTTCATGTTGACTCTCAAAATCAATGAAAAAACAGAGTTTTCCTGAGGGCAGTCAATATATTATGCAAAGAAATCAATTATTACTACTTTCAGAGCCTTCAATGGTGTTGAAACATGTAAACTAAAATCCCTAAAGCTTCCTACTGGACATAGATTCAATAGAGATCAAGTATTTAACAAAAGAACACCATAAAAGTGCCAAAAAACTGTGTTTTTCACTATTTCCATAAAACAATCTGTACAATGCTTGCTCCAAAGGTCCAACCTTCGTACAAATGATTATTTTGGCTTTGTATATCATTTCCCCAACTGATCCAACCGTTTGGGATTGATTAAGTTGCATAAAAGGGATTAAAACTCATAAAAGCTAGTTACCCGCCCAAATTGGAATTCAAAAATTTGAATTTCCAAACTTACATTTTATTGATTTATATTGACTAAAAACTATCTAAACTTTAATATATAATCATAATTGATCTAATTAGAACATTATAAACCTACCTACACCCCTTGGACACTATTGGTCCACTTACAAGGTTCTTTGGTCCTATGGTCCTTTCAGGACCCTTAGGACTTTTAACATTCTCATTACATCTATTCATCCCAAATGCCATTATAGGCTCCAAGATACCATAATTGATGTTTTAACTTGATGGAAAGGTCCTCCGGACCCCTGCACACTTTTGACCTTTGAAGAGATCCTTGAAGGCCTTGGGTGCTCCTGCACCATTCTCCCCAAGAAAGAAAGATTTCTTGCCCCAAGAAGTGTCCCATGTGTTGCCACCAAAAGACCCCTTGCTCTCATATGTTTTCATCTTCCAATGAGTAGGTATGTAGTCTCCCAAAGTCACTGTCTTCCTCTTCTGCCAATCTGCATTCTTGATAGAATCAAAACATTGATGAGACTTCCCTCTTAGCTGTTTGATCTCAACCTGCCCTTGTACCCTGTTTCTGCCTTCATTCCCCTGTCTCCTTTGTGAAATGACATCACCTCTATCACCCTCAACTATAGGGCATTCAATATTACCTACCTTAAGACTATTCAAGTCCCACAAATTCTGATTTTTAGGACTGTCTCCTTCACAACCCTGCTGCAACTTGTCTTTTCTCAATCTACCAATGTCTTCCCTTGTTTCACCCTGCTTTTTCACCTTAAACTCTTTCTCAAAACAAATCACAAAACTTTCATTTGACTACTCCAAAGGCAAAGGCACTAATTTGTATCTCACTGCATCTTTATGGACCAAATATGTATTGTGAAAACCATCATGCAATGTTTGCCTAGTATACTGCCATAGTCTTCCCAAGATGATATGACCACAAGTCATTGAAATGACATCACAAAGCACCCTATCATGATATGATCCAATTGAAAATTCTACATAATCCCTCTTACAAATCTCTACATGTTGTCCTTGAGTTAGCCAAGTGGCCTTGTAGGGAGTAGGATGATCAAATGTTTCAATCCCTAGCTTGGTTATCATATCAACTGAAACTAAATTGCTATGTGACCCTAAATCTATGAGCAATCTGTAGATCTTACCATGACTGAGACAATTAGTCTTAAAGATAGTTACCTTTGGCTCTTGATGAAGTCTTTCTCCTTGCTTGACCATAAGAAACTCACCATCACTGGCTGTAATCAATATAAATGCTTTGATTCCTCCTTCTTGTCTCTTTCCTTTGTACCAAGTTGCCTCTCCTCGCCTCTATCGCCTTGTTCCCATTTAGGACACTTTGAAGGAAGGATGCCCTAGTTCATTGCAATTGAAACATTTCTCCACTGCGGAATGGTCCTTCACCTTTGTCCAAATCTTCCTCCCTCCCTCTTGGAGTGTATCCCACCTCTTTTGATCAAAAAAATACTTCTTTTACCTTTGTCATTGCTGCTCTTATCATTGCTACCTTTTCCTTGTTCTCTATTACCTATGCCCCTACTTGAACTACCTCCTCTTCCACCATTGCTTGACCTTTCTTGTTTCCTTTTCACCTTTTCTTCTCGGGCTTCTAATAGCCAACTCAAAACATTCTCCCAATGTCCTTGGCAATTGCAAACCAATCTCATCTTGTAGATTGTACCTCAAGCCATTGATGTACCTGGCTATTCTCTCATCCTTTTCTTCATAACCTCCTTTGATACTAAGTTTGTGAAATTGCTCAAGATAGGACATCACATCCATGTCCTTGTCTTAAATTCTGCCTCATCCTTTTCACATGAATGGTATAATTAGATGGTAGGAACTACTCTTTGACCAAACTCTTCATCCTTGCCCATGTAGAGACTTTTGCCAATCCTTTAGCCATGCTATCATTCTGAAAACTAGTCCACCATGTCAGTGCTATACCTCTCAACTTGGTTTTTGCAAACTTAACCTTCCTCTCTTCATCCATCTCCTCAAACTCAAAGTAGTTTTCTAAGGCATCAAGCCATCCCAACACCTCTTCACTATCCATCTTCCCTTGATAGATAGGAAAGTCTATGTGACTCTTCCCTCCATTACCTTGTACTGCCTTCAACAATCTCAGTAACCTCCTTTCCTCAGGGTCCTCTATTTCATCTGCTTGTTGTTCCTGATTTACCCTCACATGCTCTTCTTCTTCATCATTATTTTCTTAGTCTTCTTGTTCTTCTCTCCTCCTACTCCTATAAAGGTTATTTATCCTTTCCTACATAGTATCTCTCTCTCTTCTCCATTACCTTTCTTCTCTTTCTCTTGTTGCTTCTTGTTCCCTTCTTTCTCTTCTCTCCCTTTCCAAGATTTCCTTCAACTCTTCCAACTCTCTTGCCAATTGATTTTTTGGTGTCATGGCTGATTCTCCAATCCCTAAAAGACCTACTCACTACTCTGATACCACTTTGATGTAGAGGGTTAGGGACTTTTGGAAACACACAATGATTTCAAGGTTTACAAGGTTGCAATCTCAAGCTATCTCCCAGGCACCCTAATGGAGACAAGGCTCAAAGGTTCACTTGTGAATTAAAAAACCTCCCTTATGGTTCCAAACCATTTGAAATCAACTTGAAATGACAAATAATAGATGATCAACCCAAATTCCAAAGCAAATCAAAAGAACTTCACAAATCCACTTGTTAGATGCACTCTTTCCACCAACACAGCCAAACAGCTTCACGGGACTTTTCACCCAACTTTTCCAAAATACTTGCCAAATAAATAATGGATTTAGACACCCATTAAGGACTTACATAACATACTTCAATATCAGATATAACTCCTTTGGACCAGTTTAGACTTCCAATACATCACCATGGGAAAAACAAGGAAAATAGGTCAATTTAACAAAGGAAGTACCCTTCAAACTTATCCAATCATCTTGAAACCTTGGGTCAGAAAATTAAATGGCTCAAAACCACAGAATCCACAATTATTTTGCACTTGTACGGCCAAAAACACTCCCAACTCAAAAAACCTCCTTTTCTAATGCAAAAACAAGGGCTTCTTGAAAACTAACCTTCCAATCACTTCCAGAACTTGCTCATTGACTCTACACCATTAGGACAACATATTTAGTCAATCCAAACTCAAAAATATACCCCTTATGAAGGCAGATCTTCTGCTGCTACACCCTAGCCTCCATCTTCAAGCATTTTTCACAGTCAAATCTTGGTGTACACCATTTGATTCTTCTTTCCTGCACTTTTAGATTGTTAGAATGGTATGTTACATGTTAAATAGGATCCATTTCACAAGTTTCAGTCACAACCTCTCATGAAATGGATCATTACTTCATGTTGACTCTCAAAATCAATGAAAAAATAGAGTTTTCCTAAGGACAGTCAATATATTATGCAAAGAAATCAATTATTACTGCTTTCAGAGCCTTCAATGGTGTTGAAACATGTAAACTCAAATCCCTAAAGCTTCCTACTGGACATAGATTCAATAGAGATCAAGTATTTAACAAAAGAACACCATAAAAGTGCCAAAAAACTATGTTTTTCACTATTTCCATAAAACAGTCCGTACAATGCTTGCTCCAAACATCCAACCTCCGTAAAAATGATTATTTTGGCTTTGTATATCCTTTCCCCAACTGATCCAACCGTTTGGGATTGATTAAGTTGCATAAAAGGGATTAAAACTCATAAAAGCTAGTTACCCGCCCAAATTGGAATTCAAAAATTTGAATTTCCAAACTTACATTTTATTGATTTATATTGACTAAAAACTATCTAAACTTTAATATCTAACCATAATTGATCTAATTAGAACATTATAAACCTACCTACACCCCTTGGACACTATTGGTCCACTTACAAGGTTCTTTGGTCCTATGGTCCTTTCAGGACCCTTAGGACTTTTAACATTCTCATTACATCTATTCATCCCAAATGCCATTATAGGCTCCAAGATACCATAATTGATGTTTTGACTTGATGGAAACGCCTCCTACCCCGCACACTTTGACCTTTGAAGAGATCCCTTGAAGGCCTTTGGGTGCTCCACCACACACGCATGTTATTTATTTATCATTCTCTTTACATTTCACTTCTTTTTATTGGGTTTAATTGCCAAAGTGGGGTTTGACCAAGGAAAACCCCTATTTGCTAACCCTCAATCATTTTTCCCCTTTGCATGTCTATTTGTAGCCTTTTGTTTCTATATTTAACAAGTTTATAGGTGTTGAAAAGTGGAGAACAAGTCAACTAGGTGCTTCAAGTCAACTTTCATTATTTCAAGCTTGGTGAAGCTTTTTAGTTTTTTTCTTGTGGAACTGGCTTTAGGAATCTGACAAGCAAATATTTCTAGATCTGGTGTTGTAGTGTTGTCTCCTGATTTTCTAGAAAATTGGGAGAGGACTGATTCACCACTAGTGGTGAATGAGTCCCACCTTAGGACTGAAAATCCAAGTTTTTTTAGATTCTAGATCTCGACTATTAGAAACTTTCTCCCAACACTTTTTCATTAGAAGGTGGACAAATTTTCCACCCTGGGTGAATGATTCCCATTGTGAAAAATTAGTAATTTCAACCAACATTCTAGACATTCTAGTTTCATCATACTTCATCTAGGTGTACTCTTTGCTTTATGTTTTGCATATTTTCTCCATTTTATTTATTTTTTGCATATCACAATGTGTTTTCAAACATAGTGTAAATCTTAGCTTTGCATTCATTTACATTAGTTTAGATCATTCAATTGCACTTAGTTTAGTTCATTTAGCATGGAAAACTTCATACATTGCATAATTTGAGTGAACCCTTAGCATTTTTGGATCTAATCTCTCTCATTTTAGGTGAAAAATCCTATAAGATTTAGAAAGCCTATTGGGTCCAAAAAAAAATATACGGTTCAATATTATATCAGGATACAAGATATTACAGGGCTCACTTCCACGACTAACTATCCTTGAAAAAAAGGGCTAATCCACCAAGATACAAAGATTGTGACTCACTACCAAAATGTTTAAATTGATAGAATACACCTTCAATGTATAGGATTCAGTTCCAATAATGCTCAAAATATGAAGTACTACCTCACACACTAATCACTTAAAAAATCTACTCTGATCTGCAACTGATAAAATATTTAGGCTCAGATCCTCTCTAGCCTTCCTTCCACACTCGGACTCCCACTCACTTCACACTACTTTTCTCTCTTCAAGGAATCTTATATATATACAAGTATGTCTTAATCATCAATTAGGTTAGCCTAATTAGATGAAGATAAAATGATCAAAACACTCTTGTTGGCACCATATATGATTTAAAACATTTTATTCATGTAGTGCATTATACCAAGTTAGTTGACATCCATATAGCATAACTAATCTTCATAGTGAATTTCCTACATCATGTTAGCTAGGACTAGAACTCAATTCACAGAATCTCCAATCCAATTTGAGCCTATTTTTATCCAATTCTTAAATTTTAATCTACAAGTAGACAAATCCAATTTGGAACTATTCTTGCTTGACTAGGTTATGCATGGCCATTGACACAAAAAGGTGCATCTTATAGGGACCAATCAACTATGAAATAGAGTGTAGACAATCACCCTATTTTGGGTGAAAATTGAAAGCACAACTCCCATAGAATTTATGCAAGAATAATATTTCATGTAAGATTGCATTATAATGCCTAGGTTGACCAATAAAATGTCTTATAATGAGAAAAACATCAATGATATGATGCTCTCTTTGAATCCATCAAATACTCAGTGAATCAAAGATTAAAGTTTAGGATAGCATATATTATGATAAAAAAACCAAAGAAGAAGGGCAGAAAGATAATGAAAATTTTATTAAAGGAGTGAATGAATGATTTGCAATCCTTTACAATGCCACATTTTGTAACCTTTAAAGGTTTCCTAAGGATGAGAAGCCCAAAAATTTTCCCCCAAATTTGAATTTTAGTTTACAAATACAATTAAAATAACCTAATTTTAAAATAGGGGCCACTATAATTTTACTTTGAATAAGTACATCTTTGTTCAAGCAATATTTCAGTGCAAATCCTATGGCTGTACTCTTTAGGACAAGACTACTCTTTAGTGGCAGTTGAAAGGAGCAAAAATTTGTTCCAACTTTGGCCTTTATTGATAGGAGTTGATTCAATCTTCAAGTGACAATAAGGCATTAGAATCAACAAACATGTCCTTGAACAACAATCTTCTTCTAAAGGTCTCAAAATAGTTTCCAGTCTATATGTTCTCTATGTGGAAAAATTCTTTGTGTAACACAAATTCAAAATAAATTTTTGTATCATTTGTTTATAGTCTTGCAATAGTGAGAAACAAAGTATCTATGCTTTCATAAATCATGAAATTTAATCCTTTTCAATTCCTTAGCAACAATCAGATTTAGTTACCATTGCTAGCATTTTAATTTGCACCTCCCAATGTAACAAAATGAAATAGATATATAGTAGAACCACTCTTCGAGTTAGAAGTGGAAGCTCCTTGTCAATAAAAACTAACCTACTTTGCCTTAAATATATTTTCTATTTACAATATTCACAATATTATCTATGGGGTTTCATGATTATTTTGAATAAAAGTAAATGTGTTTCTTTTGGGTTCACTTAGGGAAAAATATTGAATCTGTAATGTTCCTAGCTAAAGCAATAATGCAACTCTAATTCTTAACCTTCCAAAAACACTTATGACTTTAATAACAACACTATCAATCCTAGCATTCACTCAGATCTTAGATAAATTAGATTATAAACTACTATTTGTGCATCAACAATAATTATTAAATTTAGAAAAAAATAGAAAAAATAACTCTCAATCTTCTTATTATAATGGATAGAAAATAACATATGCAAATCCCAATCTCTATTTTACTACAAAGAATGACTATATTACATTCAAATAGTTTTGTAATATCATTAACTACAATCAGTAATTCATACTAGCAACATAAAGTGAACCTTAATCTAACATACATAAACCTTAAAAATGAAAACTAAGTCACTAACAACATAAAAGAAAAAGTAAATCCATATATCAATCTACATCTTTAGTCATTGCTAAGTGTTAAAAGTTTGATTTTTTGTTCTTTGAACATGTCTTAGCTATTCCTATGCCATAGAGTGTTTGGTGGGTGGTAGAAAGATAAAGGGGATTGAAATGAGGATAATATCTATTTAAAGTCTCCACAATGACATGAGTTCTAGTTTTATGGGCCAAGAGTTGACTATTCTTCTTGATCAGCTAGCCTTAGTAATTCCAAGCTTCTTTATTGTAGCAAATGTGTAGAAAGACATCAAGATAAGTAATTCCAAGCTTCTTCTAGCCTTAAAGTAATTCCAAGTATAATATTTTCTATTGTAAAGTTAAAGCCCACTTGTGTGTGATTATTACTTGTGTTATCTCCCCCTCATTACCTTCATTACATACTTGCACTAAAAATTATGATAATCAATAAACTTATCAATATAGGAGGCATACACTTAGTAATTGAAGCAAGGATCACTCTCATACTTCACCCTTGTAATAAAATAATTAGTGGTATTCAACATAATGTTAAATATCTAGAATCTACAAGACTTGAACCCATGGTGTGTTTTCAAATTCTTAATGCTTCTTAAATCATGAATGCTTCTACACATGATTCTATATTTTGAAGCTTTTTCCTTAATAGGACTATCACTATTATTAATGATATTAGCTCTATTATTTCATTCTTCTATGAGCTTCACCACCTTGTGTTTGCAAACAACCTTTATTGAATTGTGAACTACCCTTCCTTGAAGTATTTGCTCATGAAACCCAACTATTAACTGCCCCATTGTCCATAACACAGTAATGCATTTACAAGACAATCCTTTCTTTCTTGGAGACTATTTCCTTTATCTTGTTCAAGGTGACTATCCATAGTTGCTTGCCTCCCTGTACCATGATTCCCTATACAAGGGTTCATTTGTTTTTCTTTAAGAGAAAATATTGTTTCCTTCAATGCTACCCACCTGTCGCTACCATTTACCATGAAGTCACTGCCCTTAGGAATTTATTACAGTCATAAGGACTTGTTGGAATATGTTGTCATTGATGTCAAAAGGGGATCAGAGGAGAAGTGTGTTGATCTTGTTCAGAAGCACATAATGTTGTCATTAATGTCATGGAGGTATCATAATGGTGATGAGTTAAATCATGCAAGGGAGATTGTTGGCATGATGATAGAGGATGAATGTGCAAGAATTGGATTTGGTTCTAGAAGTGTGTGGCAGGTTGATGATGCTAAAGTGCATATCTTGAAAATATTACAAAGTTGATCAATTTTTTGCAAATGTTGTCATGAAGTTG
Organism: Sequoia sempervirens; assembly: GCA_007258455.2. Classification (NCBI taxonomy): domain Eukaryota; kingdom Viridiplantae; phylum Streptophyta; class Pinopsida; order Cupressales; family Cupressaceae; genus Sequoia; species Sequoia sempervirens. Next base: position 13,956 of record VDFB02360371.1, read on the forward strand.
TAGAGAGGTTTCCATGCAATAGAAGAGGAAATAGGATGTAGATTTGATATGGGTTTTTTGAGAGAAAATTCCAATGATGTGCTTTGTAAGTCAACAAAGTGAAGGATGTCCTCAAAATGGATGTATTTCTTCTCTTGGTTAGAATTAGGGTTTACTAGTTAAACCCTAGGGTTGAATTCATGGGCACAATAAGCTATTTTTCTAATTCATCATTGACTAGTTGTTGCAAGTTGTTGGCTACTTAAGTTACTACTTAAGTCTTTAAATTCATTTGGGGAACTGACCCCTTCACCTTGTATTTACCAGCCAAGCAAATATTTAGTGCGTGATTGATGGATCAAGGAGTTAAGAAATTTAAGAACTCTATGACTTGGTTAAGGAATTTGAAGTTCCTCTGACATTGTGATATTGCTTGATCAACAGTTGAAATCAAGCCTTCGAGATCGAATGATGCCTACCAAGCCTACTCAGTTTTTGGTGGGTCCCAACAAAGCCCCATGGGCTTAGCAGGGAAAGCTGAAGATTGATCCTTGGAGATCAGATGGTGCTTGTTGCAAAGTCTTAGTAGGACCCAACAAGGGTATGAGATGCTAGAAGATGACAAAACAAACATGTGGCATGATGAGATTGGATGAATGGTAATCCACATCCTTGTTGTGGATTATAGAGTACTGACATGGTGATGAAGTGAATAGGTGATGTCATCAAGGGTTTTCATCAATGTGACTAATGGTCATCGGAAAGACCTATTCAAAAGTCTCTTTGATATTCTGATATGTGCTTGATTGAAGAGAGATGCAGATCGAAGGGAATTTCATGATTGTCTCTTTGATACAATGATGACCTACACATGGGCGAGACAATATGGTATCACCAAGACCTTGAACAAGGCCCCCTCAATATGGCAATAGGAGAAGTGTGAAGCCAACTGTGGGATCCAGTAAGATGAGGATGATGTGCATTGTTGGTACATTCATAAAGTGAATGAAAGGATGACGCATGGCAGGAAGCAATAATGGATGGTGACTATAGCACTAAAAATGTCCTAATTGTTGTCATGCATTCGAAACATATTTATTAACATCATTTCCTCATAATCCATCTTCTTTCTACTTTATTGATTTAATTAGACTTGCTAATTAATTAATTACATCATTTTTGTCTATTTAGCCTAATTAATTTAATTGGGTTAATTCATCTCTTTACACACTAACACTTCATCCTATTAAATTAAATAAATCAAAATACTTAATTTAATCTCCTAAGTTATCTTATTTTATTAAATATCACTAAGCTATTTAATTAAATATCATCCCACCTTCTCTCACCCATTTATTAAATCATCTAATTTAATAAATATCACTTTAAGTATTATAATCCCCTAATTGCATAAATTAAACCTTGTTTAATAAGAAATTAAACTAACTTTCCTCTAATAAAGGGGAATATTCCCATGGAATATTCCTTACCCCTTTTTACACAATTAAAACTTTGTTTTGATTTGTAAAATTCACCTTTATCCTCACCCAATGGGACATTTTGAGGAATATTCCCTCTTCTCCAATCAACTCACTTAGCTTCTTTAGGAAGTTAACCCTCTTTACCTTTTAAGAAAGTCACCTTTGACCTATTTGAGCAGGTCAAAAGTGTGTTTGTTTGAGGTAAATATGAGCCCTTGATTAACTTTCATCATGCATTCTCATCCATTGATGGAAATCCATGATAAATGCCTCTTCTTCCTTTCATCTTGAACCATTGATTAAATTTTTTGATCTCAACCACTCATTCTTCATTTTCTCTCCTATAAATAGGTCACTATTTGGAGACAAATAGATCCATCTTGATATTGTAAACTTATGCTATTGAATTTACTCACATACTCACTCATCCTTTGCACACATTTAGCTTATTTTCAGTTTATTTCAATTGCGTAATAGCTTAGAGCATCCATTAATGGCTTCCATGCATCCATCTTAGTTTGTAAATAAATTAGGGTTTACATATTTTAGCATAATTTTAGCTTAGCAATATCATAATTAGTTCATATTTAGCATAAAATCATGGTAACCTAGCTTGCATCATGTTTATTCTCATCATAATCTAGGTTTTCATACATAAATCACTATGGTTTTATCGATTCTCTTCCATAGAATCAACTAAAACAAGCTCATAATCACGATATTGGGAAAGCATTGTCGTTCCACATCAACATGACACCAATTGCACAACAAGATAACTTTTAATAGATTAGAGTAGGTGTTTTAGAAGATTTTCATAGTTTAGTATTTTATTTTATTTGATAAATTGCTTACTTTTAATTCTGATTGATTGATCTTATTGAGATTTGAGTACTTGTGGCTAAGTTGTGCTTCAATTCTTCATGGATCAAGCATGATTAGGCCCATACCAATACTTTTAAAATTGACATTTTGGTGCTAGCAAGAGGGAAAACTAATCATTTAACTATTTTTCAGCTTGAAATCCATGTTCATGTTATTTTGCAAGTCTTAATGACACTCAAACCACAAACAACAACATTATTTCAATAGCATCACCATATAACGATGCCTAGGTAGTTTGAAGTAGCGATGCATATTTAATTTGGTGACACCAATTAAAATCCAGTGTCACATATTTAATTTGAAGGTATCGTAAAATGCAAACAACAATGCTCAAAATCACTAGACCAATGCTTTCAAATCCCAAACAATGACACTATCATCAGGAGCGATGCCCATCAAAATAGTGACGTAATCATGCTCACTCTTTTTACCATAGAGCGACACCCATTTTCACCAAAGTGACACCCAAATCACAAATTGTGATGCTATCATGTGTAGCAACACCCAACCAGGGTAAGAAACTTTATGTTTACTTTTTTGACACATGACTTAATTTATTTGGTTTATCTAATCACTGATGGATGTCTGCTTATGTTTTCATTGTTAGACTAATAGGGTTTTGTAGTTTTTAAAGGAATGGAGTGAAAGTGAAGACGTTCTCTTCTCTCTTAACATTCTATAATTGTAACAAGCATCCAACACTTTGGGGAAATTATAAGTTCCCAATTTCATGCTTTCTTACTTTCAGTTTTAGGCAATGCACTAGTTTTCCATTGGGCTTAAAATGAACGTTCAAGTTGGCTTAAAATTGAACCCTCAAATCACGTCTTTCAATTGGGCTTAAAATTGAACAAGGAAAACTCATCTTTCAATTGGTGCTTAAAATTAACTCATTATTGTGGGTATGTGCAAGATCATCATGGAAAAAGTAGGCCCTTAAGTGGAATTTTTTTTTTAAAAATCAGAGTTAGGCAACTTGACGTAAAAATTTGAATAAGTTATCTATATTATTTCAAAAATATGTAAGAATAGAATTTTTAGAAAATTAAATGTAGTTTCTAAACTACTAGGTTTGTTTAAAAATAAAAATCTATTTGGTGAAAATTTGAAATTTCAATGCAAGGTACTTAAATTTCGGAAAAATAAAATTAGGGATGATGACCCTAAGCAATAAATGATAATATTTTTTATAATATAAAGTTATTCCTCGATGGTGATATTATTTTTGTAGTTTTTTTCCAAGTAAATAATTAATTATTATTTTTTGTTACAACTTTTAAAAAAAATATAAAACTCGTATGTCTAACCACCTTAACTTGGTCAAAACTTCATGAAATTCAATTTTTATTTTTTTAATCCTATATTATGTGAGGCATAGAATGTGATGCATGTTTTGGATTAAAAAAATGTGATACTGTTTGAAAGCTATAGACCTTTTTCAATCAGCCATCAATCAGGACTTTAGTCATAATTTGAATAGAAAATGAATAACAATTACTTATTAAATTCAAAATAAAGCATAATTTATATCGGTAGAAATATGAGAATCTCCTTTAAAAACCCTTTTTGTTTCATCAATTTTGGGTAAGAAAATAGTCGTCAGCCACATACCCATCATATTGCCACTTTTTGGCCCATCATGATCCTGCACATACCCTTGTTTTGAAGGATAAAATTGACAACTATTTTCTTTGTTTTGTGATTTGTCAAAATTGATAGTGAATGTGTATGAAATTCTCTCACTTTTTGGTGATTTTTAGAAACATAAACATTCTCCAACACTTTGCAAAATCACCTCCATCTTTCATTTGGATTAAAATTGAACAACCATGCGAGTGTGAGAAAAAAGGCACATGTGTTCTCTCTTTTTTCATGTGAATAAAGATCAAACTATGGATGTACTTCCTTGCTATTTTTTACCTTTAGAGGGCTTACCTTGGTGGGAAAAAGTACTCACCCCAAGGGAATGACGTAAGTGGTAACGAGCATAAGCCAGGCTCTTTCGAACCGCTATACTTGAATTTATGGTTGCAAGGAAAGTTTGCAATCAACTGAATGATGCATGATAGCTCTCCCACAGTATCTTTATGATGCATAAATCCCTTGTTCTAAGTGTGGGATACCTCTTGAGGGAGTTTATCATTGTGTCCTTTGAACCAGATGCACTTATTATGATCCCTTGTGTAGTAGCCAAAAATTCCTTAATATTTGTTGATGTTAAGAGGTCGGACCTCCAAAGCTATCCCACATATTTGTGGTCCCTAGTAGAGATGAAAAATTCATCATGGGAGATTCATGAGAATTGAATCTTGGCTGACCCACAAAATTGAGTGTCGTGGAGGGGAGCTAGTGTGGTAAAGCTTCTAATCATCTGCTTTGAATAAGCGCAGCTAGAGAAATCCAAGTGCGAATTCAAAAGATATAGCCATTTCTATCCTAGGGTTGTAATGCTTCTGAGTTATTTTTACACTTTTCTTGATTTCAAAATGATCCAAAAATAAACACTCACTATCATCCAAATTTCAAACACTTTGGCATACATATGGACTTCTTGAGTTATCCTTGATATTAGTGCTTGTCCTAAGGATTTATCCTTAGAAATTTCTAAATATCTTTACATTAATCTCAAACCCATATTTCCCCAAAGATAACATAGGAAATTATGGCTTTGACCTCATGATTTTCATGAAATGGACATTGTGAAAGTTATGATGTTTTTGGTCACATAAACATCTAGTTTGGAAACATAATCAAGACAAGTGTTTGTGGTAAAATCAATTCACTTAAGCAAAGATAAATTGACAAATGAACCCACATGACTATTTGGAGACTAATTGCTCTTGTTGAACAACTTTATCTTCTAGGTGCTATAACTCAGTCAAAATTTGAACTCATAAATGGGGAACAAACCGATCTTATTAGCATTTTGAGAAGCCTCACTTTTGAACATAAAGAAACAAACACACAATGGAGAAATGCAGCCACCTTTTTAGACGAAGAAGAGGAACAATTTGATATTGAGGCCAGAAGGCCCATATTACCACCTCCCACGTGGTAATAAATATCTTCCTTTCTTCCATACACTTAAAAAAAATTCACATGATAACAAACTCCCTTAAATTATTCCTCAAAAAGTCAAACTTGATAGAAGAAACTCTGCAACTCGCAGTTTCAGACATAGGATTCATAGAACATAATACAGTCAAAAGTGGGATTCAATATTTTACCACAATCATTACACTTTGATGAGAAAGTTTTATGCATGAGCTAGGATGGCTAGAAAATGTTTGAACATTCCCATCATTCCTCTCATTTTTTAGGACTTGAACATTTTAGAGGTCTAGCATCATTTTCACCACCTTGATCTTATCAAAACAAAAGCTCACTTTACCAAATGATCTCATGCAAAGTAAAGATCCCCAAAAAAAATTCAACTAGTCATCACTTTAAACGCAAAAATTGTAGTGCAAAAGCAATCAACTACCGCATTGAGGCACTCTACAAGAATAGAACTAACTTGTTGGTAAACTTTCATGAACGCACTATAAGAAGAAATCCAAACTTGTGCACGTTCTTCATGAGCCAAAAAATTCAACTTTTTGAGGAGCAATAAACTTTTCTAAATCATTGGGTCTTTAGGATTTGAAAATTTTAGAGGTCTAGCATCATTCCCACCACCTTGGTCTTGTAAAAAAAAAAAAAGGTTCACTGTAAGTCAACATTGGGTCAAACATCTCACTCACCCCTTCATCTAATTTTATCTTTCATCTCATCTATCTTTGCAAAAATTTGAATACATCGAACATTTTGTGACTTGAACATCAAATAAAACCACATCACATGCTAACTTAGCTACTTTGTATGTGAAATGTATCCTTTTCCATGCATTTATCTAAGTTATTTATCAATTTTGAACTAGTTTATCTTGAAGGTCACAAGTCTACCCTAAAGATTTCTATGTTCATTGACATCCCTTGTCTCAACATCAAAACATCACACAAAAGTCAAAAGTGTTGTCCTAAAATGTTTGCAAAGGTCACTTCCCACATCACCCATCTCTTCATCCCCAACTATCATAATTGCTCCTAAAAGACTTAGAGTGTCTCTTTTACTTAGGTTCGAGTCAAATAGAGAGTTCAAACATTACAAAACTCAACACAACTCTCCCACAGGTGACACAAAATTTATGGTAAAGACAAGATCACAACACAAGAGAAACATGGAGAAAGCCAAAGTTGCATTTACTTCAAGTGATCCAAACCCTTTATAATTTGATCTGATAAGTCACATTACCCCATCACAACAACCATCATCCCATTCAGGACCATATGAGATTGAAGACATCGCGAATAACCCATTTGAGCTTATTAGGGAAGAACTTTTGGAATGACATGATTTTGAAAATATAGCTCCTATCTCACCAACATTTGTAGCACAAAGTTTAACATAGGATTTCACAACCCCATTGCAAGGGCTAAATCAAACTTACACACCTAGTCTTGCAACCAGCCTTGCTAAATATTTTGGTCATGCGTTATCATTCGAAAGTAATATACTTGTGGGTATGCTTGGACACCTACCTTTGGTGCTCCTCATATTCTTGAAGCTCTAAAACAAATACACACACTACTTGAACTTCACTATTCCACCACCACTTCAACATTTTGAGGACACCCTTCTTCATCCACTCCTATGAGTACCACAAGTATACCTACCATCACACAAAGCAATGCAGATCACACTATTGATGTGTGTTTTGCACACTTTCTCAACACAAGCAGTGTGTAGGTGCACTACCTCTCTTCAAAGAAAATCTTCCACAATCAGATTGTAGAATGCTATCCCAAGGTCTCTTGGATGTCAGGTCTTGATAGTGCTTGGAATATCTCAATTGTTTGATGTGATTTTATCATTGGATTTAGCTTTACAATGTGCAATGAACCTTTCCTAAGGTACTTATAAAAAAAAGGAAAAAGGGTCAGGAAGAGAGGAAGTTCCTGGATCTAAAATAGTGAATGAACAGTGATCATGGAGGCTGCTATAGTAGACAAACTCCCTAAATTGGGTTTTGCTTGGCCAAGAGGATCCTACAGTTACACAAAACTAGTGCAATCTTCTAAGGACTATAGATTTTCAAATTACACGCACACATCATGCACATGTAATTGAACTAAGTTGCAGCAATGAAGGAAAGAAGCTCATACTAGCTTTGCAAAGTGATTCATCATCAATGAACCACAAAAACATGAGCTGGAAATTCATCAAATACCAAAACAAAAATCACCATTACCATTTCCATTCAAGAATCTACAACTAAAACTACTATGGAAGGTAGAACCATGCATGCAAGATGAGAAAAATCAAAGAGAACATCCATAAAATCATGCAAAGTTTTCTTCTATTGCTGCAAATTCCTTTACACCAACTCTCCAACCTTTTACAAATGAGGGGAAAGCCCCTATTTATAGTTTTCCAAAGCCCAAATGAATGGCTAGGATTGAATTATACTGAATGACCCAGATTTGTTTACATTAGGGTTTCACCTACCCCTCAATATTCAATAATTTTAAAATACAACTTTGTCTTTTCCCTATTTGTTCTTTTAGTGCTTAAGATTTGTAGCAGTTTTTTCCTCTTGTTGATTTCCCTTTTATTGTAGCTAAATTTGTTTAAAGGTTGCTCTTTGCTTGATGCATTTGTAGCATTTTCCATTGGATCAAATGGGCCCATCAACAACTAGCATCAATTTCACTGACTCCTTTGATATAGGCTTGCTTCTAATTCCAGCTCTGGTGATATAGAATAAATGGTGACAAGAGCTATGTGCTTTACCTTGTTCAAATTTCTCAATCAGTCTCCCCGGCGGACCCGCGACAGGCTCCTTGAATATTGCATACATGGAGTTTCGTAAGTGCTTTCATATACAAATCAATACAAATGTTAGTCAAACCTTGCAAAATCCTTGTTAGATCCATCCATGCATCATCAAAAGATCATAATATTCATCATTGAAGCTCATTTGGACCATAAACATTAATGTGTGCCCAAGGGGCACCGACAGATAGAAGGTGAAAGGAAAGTGGACAACAAATGGGGGACAAAAAACTAGAAGGGAAGTTCCTAGACCCCACAAAACTTAGTAAAACCAAGATTTTCAATTATAGCACATGGGAAAAGGGGAAGAAAGAGTGCCACTTGAAAAACTTCCTTGAGATTGGACTCATTTTGAAAAATGTGGAAGTTTCAAAGGGAAACCACCCTTTTCAAAAGGAAATGAACACACAGCAGCCTGGAAGGAAAGTCTCAGATGGAAACAGAGTGAGTGGGTCCTAGAAGGTGGACTACCGAGGGTTGATGGAAGGTAAAAATGACCTAGGAGGGATGGAGTCCCAGAAATGGCCACGAAGGGGGTGGGTGCAGGAAGGTGGACCATCGGGGGCTAATAGAAGGTTAAAATGGCCAAGGAGGGATGGAGTCCTGAAAATGGCCATAGAGGGGGTAGGTCCTTGAAGGCAAATCGCTGGGGGCTGACGAAAGGTCAAAATGACCAAAGAGGGATGGAGTCCTAGAACAGAGGGGGCGGGGGCGCAAGGCAGAGGCAGATCATCGGACCTGACAAAGGTCAAAAGGCCAAAGAGAGTCCCAGAAGGAGAAGAAAATTTTCAAAACCCCTGAACGAAAAAGAAAAGGAAATTCTTAGGCACCAAAAACATCAAATCCATCATAAAAAATTGTCTCAAAGTTTTTTAAAAAGGAAAAAGCAAATTGAAGCGATCAGGGATGTCGAGGAGGCAACAAGCAAGGGAAACCCAGGGGCACTTCCATGAAAGCAAAAGTCTTGGCGAAGCTTCGGGAACAAAAATTTGGTCAAGGAAATTTGATCATTTGAAGGCACATGACCAATTTAGCTTGGAAAATGGGGCACACAAAATGAGGAGCATAGTAGCCTATTAGGATTGAAAAGGGGGATCCCTACCCATGGCGGGGCGTGTGTGCAAAACATGGACAACAAATGGCGACTTGTTGGGGAAATGCTCCAAAGAATTTTGATGACAAACTTGAATCACGAACCCAAAATCTCTAGTTCTAATCTTCATGCTAGGGAAAACAAACTAGATGCTCAACCAAAGGATCAAAACCACTAGTTAATACAACCTTCAGTATGCTAAAAATCCAAATGTGTGCAGTTGTGTTAATTCCCATCCTTCAGTTGCTACAGGAACCCAAGCTCCGTCAAGTTAAGCTACATAGTTTATTCTAATTCCAAAAGCATTCAGGGCATTGCCTCACTGCTAGTCAGGCATCCATAGCCCTGACGAGGTTGTCATTGTGATTCTCCCAAACATTTCTCTACTTCCACTCAAGCATCCATAGCCCTAGTAGAGTTGCTCGGACACCCTTAAAAAGCTAAATTTATTTTCTCTTTTGATTTTCAATGTTTTTCTTTTCTTTCTTTCTTTTCTCTTTTTAGCTCTTTAATTTCAACCCACAAGCATTGAAGCTTGTGCTTAGGGTTGAGAATCACAATGGTGCTAGAGTAGAATTTTATATTTTTCACTTAATTAGATTTCACAAAAGGCCCTACAATGACTATTGGATTCTTAAGATGTGTAAAAGATATAATATTTTAGAATACATTGGGAATGAGATGAATGTAGGACTTATCCTCTTTGAATCAAACACCTGGATCACTTGACACCACCAGAAGATCCTCACCATCCACTCTGAAGACTTGATTAGAGTTTAACAAAGAAATACATAGAACAACCCCAAGTGATAAGTATAATCATTGTGCACACATATGTGCCTAGCCAAAAGTAGAGGCACCCTGAGCAAAGCAACAACAAAGCAACAACAAAATAGAAGCAAAGTGGGACAGCGAAATAAAATAATGAAGAAACTACTCTAAAGCAAGCAACCTACAACAAACCAACTAACCTAAGGAAAGCAAGAGAGCAGAGTATTTACATTAAACCTACACTACTCCAAAATGGGATATGTATAAAGGTATTTACAGGGCACTATGTTCAGGCAAGGAAAACCAACACTCATGCCCATTGGATTTTGTAATGCATGCACAAGTAATAGGGAAATCGTTATAGTTCTAAGCCATGCAAATTTATCTTTATACTCAGAAAAAAGAAGTTGAATAATGCAGCACTCAAATTCAATCATGTCACCATGTAAAATCAACAATTGAGGAGGCTTGTTAAACCCATGGTTAATCCATAAACATGTTTTCCTACCCTTGTTACCATAATCAAAATGAAACATGCAACTGTAAGTATTCATAGGATTAAGGAAGGATAGAACCTAGATGTTGGCATGCAAATGTGGCAGCGTTGGATAGTCAAGAGCAAGCACAAGATCGTCGATAGGTGCATTGGTCACCTTGGATGGAGGCACTAGGTGGTGCAACATTTCATGCATCAAGCCTGCATAAGGCAGGAAGAATGGGGCCGCAAGCACTTCTTCTAGGTCTTGTGTGGGATTGACAATCCCTATTAGCTATTCTTCGAGAGGACAGACTTCATCTCATTGGTCTTTCACAAACCTAGTGTCCACTTGATTGTTGTTCTCAAAAGGTAACACATTGTCCCACTTCCTTTCCAAAGTGTTGTCCTTATTTATGTGGTCTTCAATGTCATGGGAAAATGGCATGGGAAAATCTATCTCATTGCAACCATCTGGAGGTGGGGGAGGATCAATAATAATTATGGTGAAAGGACTCCACATTGCATCTTGTAGTCAACTGGGTGCTTCATCTTTGTTGGTAGCTATCTCAGCACCCCCGCCTTTGTCTTCTCTTTATTGTTCATGCATCTCATCATGATGTTCACTCATTTCCACTTGTTCACTATCACTATAGATGAAGAAGGAACTTGTCTCTCAATCCAAAAACTCTAGTGCATCACCATTCAGAGGCTCAAGGAGTATGCCTTCATCACTGCTCACATCTGGGATGTACTCATCTGCGGCATGATCATCCCTCTTCAGTACAACTCCCAATGGGAAGAGGTCATCAATTGATGGCACCTCATCAAGGGTACAAAAATCCACTATGTAATCTCCCTCCAAGGACTTGTCATAAAGCTTATCGTCCATGGTGCACAAATACTCTTGAAGAGGGAAAAATTCTTGATGACTAGTGGACAACCTCCTTGTTTGATCTAAATCACTGCTCAAAAGCTCAAGATTGTATTTTTTTCCTTCTTTTACTATTTTCCCAACATCCTCTTGAGGACTACCTTCAGCTAGGTTGTCACTTGGCCCAGTCTCTTGATCCTCACATTCCATCCTTGAAGCAACTGTATGAAGTGGTGTGCTTGACTGCCTTGCTTGTTCTTTGACTTGCTTGATGGCTTCTTGACATAGTCCTCATGTGAACTCCAAGTGTGATGAATCATGAAGTATGCACCAATTTGGTAGCAACAACACCTCCAAATCCACTTGATATTTTAGCTCAGACCAATCCCTTGCTAATCTTGACACTAGCTGGTCATATCTTTCTGCTATCGGGTCCTCATCATCATTTGGGAAGGAAGGTGAATAGTAGACAGTCATGGTGAGTGGTTGTTCCCACTCCTCCAAGCCTACATTTTCGAATTCTTGATCACCGTCATTCACGAAGGAGAGGTCCTCTAATCTAATCTCACTTATTTATTCATCATCATTCTCTATTGTCCTAAGGTTGTTAGCCTTGTCTTCTTCCTAATTTTTAGCGTCTTCATTGGCTGCCCCAACATACACCATTGTAGACTTTGTTGATTTATCTTCAACTTCCAATTACTCCTCTTCTAGATTAGAGGACCACTCTTTGCTAATAGAGGAAGGGCTTTCTAACCTCTTTCCGACTGAACTTTCATCACAACTTCCTATTGTCCCACAAAAATCAGCTCCTTCCTTTTCATTTTCAGCTTCAACATTCATTGTCCCAGCACTTAGTTTGTGTTGAATCCCTTGGTTCCTCTTTAGTGTGCTATCCTCCAGATGTTGACATCTCTTCTACCTCATGGGATGACTCATGCTCATTGAAAGTTGGCTGCTCCAACTTGTTCAAGCAGCCCTTGACTTGAGTGATTATGTTCACACATGATAAGCAAGTGAATTCAGAGTGGGGTGCATTGTGAAATTTTCACCAACTAGACATCAATATTTCCTCCAATATTGGTTTGTCTTTGTTTCCCAAAAAATCATGGATCAAATCCTTGAATGCTTTGGCTACCATGGTTGTCATCTCTTCCTCCGGGTCTTTGGGGTCCAAGGACATGTATATTTCCCAAAAGGGAATTTCTCCTTGCAAGAATCTTTCAACTCTATCCAAGAATGTTAGACACCCCATTTTTTTGTGTTTGCGAGTGCAATGAATCCTGCATTTTTCCATCGAAGTGAATTGCCTCAATGGTTTCCTTAGTCTTCTATTTTAATCTGCATGTAGCCGAGTGATGTCAATTTGTACATGCTGCTCCATTTTCATTGAGTGTTTGTTTTCCTTCAGAATTTTTTGACTTTATGTTTTAGCATTAAAAGAGATCTCCCTATCTTATATTTCTTCTTTGAAAGTGCTCTTTTTAACTTCCAAATTTCAGCTTTGTAGCCTCAACATGTCAATCCCTCTTTCTAGCGCTAGTTCTATTGATGGGTGTTTTGCAGACTTTCTCAACACAGGTAATGCGTAGGTGCACTACCTCTCTTCAAATACAATCTTCCACAATCAAATTATAGAACACTATCCCAAGGTATCTCAGGTGTCAGGTCTTGACAATGCTTGGAATATCTTAGTTTCTTGATGTGATTTGTTGGAATCACAAGGCGGACTTACAGATGAGTCACAAAGTGGGGAAGTTGGATCTACAAATGGAGTTCTTAGGATGGGAGAGTTGTTGTGCATTTTCTATAGGTTCAAACAATAGTCTTGAACTCCATTTTATCATTGGATTTAGCTCTAAAATGTGCAATGAACCTTTCCTAAGGTACTTATTAAAAAAATAGGAAAAAGGGTAGGGAAGAGAGGAAGTTCCTGGATCTGAAACAATGAATGAATAGTTATCATGGAGGCTACTACAATAGACAAACTCCTTGAACTCAGTTTTTCTTGGTCAAGAGGATCCTACAATTACACAAAACTAGTGCAATCTTCTAAGGACTGTAGATTTTCAAATTACACACACACATCATCCACATGTAATTGAACTAAGTTGCAACAATGAAGGAAAAAAGCACATACTAGATTTGTAAAGTGATTCATCATCAATGAACCACAAAAAACATGAGTTGGAAATTCATCAAATACCAAAACATCAATCACCATCACCACTTCCATTCAAGAATATACTACTAAAACTACTGCGGAAGGTAGAACCATGCATGCAAGATGAGCAAAATCAAAGAGAACATCCATAAAATCATGTAATGTTGTCTTCTATTGCTTCAAATGCTTTTACACTAGCTCTCCAACCTTTTACAAATGAGGGGAAAACCCCTATTTATAGTTTTCCAAAGCCCAAATGAATGGCTAACATTGAATTACTATGAATGGCCCAAATTTGTTTACATTAGGGTTTCACCTGCCCCTCAATATTTAGTAATTTTAAAATACAACTTTGTATTTTCCCTATTTTGTCTTTTAGTGTTCAAGTGTTGTAGCAATTTTGTCTTCTTGTTAATTTCCCTTTTACTATAGCTGAAACCATTTGAAGGCTTCTCTTTGCTTGATGCATTCGCAGCATTGTCCATTTGCTCAAACGGGACCATCGACAACTGCCATAAATTGATTGGTTTCCCTTGATTCGGGTAGACAACTCCCTTATGCTATCTTCAAGACCACCCCCTTGCATTTTTGTCACTGACTCCTTTGATATATGCTTTCTTCTAATTCCAACTCTATTGATGGGTGTCATGAGGAAAGTTGGATATAAAATGAATGGTGATAGGAGCTATGTGCTTTTCCTTGTTCAACTTTCTCAATGGGTCTCCCTAGTGGTCCCGCGGTAGGCTCCTTGAATCTTGCATACATGGAGTTTCATAAGTATTTTCATATACAAAACAAGACAAATGTTAGTCAAACCTTTCAAACTCCTTGTTAGATCCATCCATGCATAATCAAAAGATCATAATATTCGTCATTGAAGCTAATTTGGACCATAAACATTAATGCATGCTCAAGGGGGGCCAACAGACATAAGGTGAGAGGAAGGCCGATAGTGAACGGGGGACAACAAACTGGAAGGGAAGTTCCCAAACCTCGTAAAACTTAGCAAAACCAAGATTTTCAATTATAGAGCATGGGAAAATGGGAAGAAAGAGTGCTAAGACAAACTTCCTTGAGATTGGACTCATTTTGAAAAAAGTGGAAGTTTTGAAGGGGAAAGTTGAAGGGTCACCGCCCTTGTAAAAAGGAAATGAACACACGGCAGCTCAGAAGGAAAGCCCCAAATGATGACGGAGGGAATGGGTCCCAAAAGGTGGACCACCGGGGGCTGACGAAAAGTCAAAACAGTGAAGGAGGGACGAAGTCCTAGAAATGGCCATAGAGGGGGCGGGTCCCAGAAGGCGGATCGCCAGGGACTCACGGAAGGTCAAAATGACTAAGGAGGGATGGAGTCCTAGAAACATCCATGGAGGGGTTGGGTCCTAGAAGCCAAACCGTCAGGGGCCGATGAAAGGTCAAAATGACCAAGGAGGGATAGAGTCCCAGAAATGGCCACAAAGGGGGCGGGTCCCAGAAGGTAGACTGTCAGGGGCTGACGGAAGATCAAAATGGTGAAAGAGGGATGGAGTACTAGAAACAGCCACAGAGGGGGCGGGTCCTGGAAGGCAGATCACCAGGGGCCAACAGATGGTCAAAATGGCCAAAGACGGATGAAGTCCTAAAAGGAAATTTCTAAAATCCCTGAAACTTAATGAAACCTTGGCAGTTCACTTAGGCACCACAAAAACATCCCAAATCCATAGGAAACTTGTCCCCAAAGTCAAAAAATGAAGGAAAAAGAAAATTGAGTGATTAGGGACACCGGGGTAACAAACAAAGAGAAACCCACAGGGGCACTTCCGCGAAAGAAAAATAATTAGGGAAACTCAGGTAGGAAAATTTGGTTAGAGGAATTTGATCATTTGAAGGCACATGACCAATTTGGTCTTGAAAAATGGGGCACACAAAATGAGATAGGAGAAAAGTAGCCTATTGGGAGCGAAAAGAGGGGTTCCCTACCCATGGCAGGGCATGTGTACAAAGCATGCACAACAAAAACATCTCAAAAAGGCACACAAGGGCATGTCAATACTATATCACATAATCAACCCTTAACACAAGTAGGGACATCTTCATCCAACCCTCTAGTGGGTTCATCCATACCATCTACTATTTCCACATCATCCACCATTAATCCACCTCAAAACAATCCCTTGGTTACAAGTTTGTTCAATCCAATAAGTACCTTGATCACCAATCCTTTGTTTGCATATTTAGCACAAGGTATTCCTCAAAACAAAATACAAGGGAATCTTTTCAATCAATGGACTCAAGGTCCTAATATGTCGTTTCCATTGCAAAATTTAACGACATCATCCTAACCTTTTTCTACAATTTCATTCACAATTCCAAATCAATCAGGGCTGCAAACATACATTTCACCACCTCATTCTACCATTTTACAAGGTGAGTGCATAAAGTTAGAAGCAGAAATAGTGGTCTTGAGAAAAGAATTAGCAAATGCTAAGGAGAAGATTGACAAAGGCCTAAAGTTGAAGGCTGGCTTTGAGATACTTGATGAACTAATTAGATCAAAAAATCCATCAAAACCTAAAGAGAAGGTTGGCCTTGGATTTGAGAAAGGAATAAGTTCCTCCACTAGTAGTTCTACAAACTTATATGTCATCTATTTAGAGTAGAAGAAAGTATTTGCACAAAGAAAGAGGAAGCCTACACAAGTTACTCTAGAGAAAGTACCTTTGGAAATGGAAAATCAGATAAAGGAACTACTAAGGTGAAGAAAAAAAAAGAAGAAATGAAGGCTATTGCTAATAAGAAGAAAGATACTAGAGAAAAGAACCTTGAAGTAGAGAAGATAGTGGAGAAATCAATTCCTAGAAACCTGAAGAAAAATCAGTACACAAAGGGAGCTAATGTAGAAAGATTCACAAGGATGAGATACATGAAGAAGAAAAGGAAAAGAAGACCAACTCATCCTACTCAAAGAAATGCTATGACTCGGTACTCATCATGCTTTCATGGTTATTGTTATAGTTGTAATCAATTTGGTCATAGAGCTAGAGATTGTAGAGCTGCACCTAAAAGGAGCACAAAATATGTAAATAGAAATTCATTTGCTCCTATAAGGAATATGTATGCAGTATGCTAAAAGTGTGACAACTTTTGTCACATAGCTAAATATTGTAGATTAGATCTTATAAGACCCACACTATAGAGCAAGAGGAAGAATGCAAGGAAGGATACGTCCCCTAGGGTGAACAAAAGTTCACATGCTCTTGATAAGAATCCCGACAAAACAAAAAAGAAGAATAAGATGGTGTGGAGAGTGAAAGGTCAGTAGGAGGCACCAAATGTGGGTGCTTCTACCTTACATCACTAATTTGTAGTGATATGGCATGAGTCGAGGGGGAGATAAATTGATATTTCATTCATCCCTTGAAATGAAGGAGATCAAGTCAATTATAATATGTTTTTACAAATTTTTAATGACTTGATGGTTGCAGATATATGGTCACATTCTTTCTCTTTGAAATTCTAGTCAGAGGGTAAGAACATCGACAAAGAAGTGAATAATTGTTACAAAAATTGATATCAACCATTGGTATCAGTTATTGAAGAAAAAGTGGTGAAGATGATTTGCTAAGAGATATGCTTCTTTCCTGCAAAGAAAAGAGGTATGGATAAAAGGCAACTGTTTTGTATGTAGTGTTTCTAAAGTGGTATTAGACCACTATAAATAGGTTCAGAACAGTCTAGTTGGTACAGAGCCCAAAGTGAAGTTAATAGTCAAGTATGTTGAAAAGAAAATGTTGCATCATCTTAGGTGGAGTTGCTATAAATAGTAGGTCAATTGTATGATCAGATTAGCTGGTACAAATGAAGTGTAGAACTTTGAATGAAGAAAATTCATGAGTAGGCCAAAAAAAGAGCATGGAGAAAGATCTGAGGGGGAAATGCTATTGGTATAAAATCAGTGTTATACTTGATAGAATACAATCCAGGAAATAAATTAGTACATAGTTGTGGTACCTAAAAATCTGCATGTGAAACCCATCTCAAACACTTATTAGAAGGGTTAGTTTAAACATGCAAATCTGCAAATACCTCTATGAAATAACATATCTATGCTGAAATGGGGTATTGGCATGGTGTAATGGTTTAAAGGTGGCATTGTTGTTCTTGCCACCAAGGTTCAAACCCCATTGGGGTGGTATTGTTGAATGGTTGTATTCCGGTTCATAGCTCGGTCAAAAGTGTTTACCCATTTTTAAAAAACATATCTATCTAGAAAGAAATGCCACAAATAACAAAAACAAAATCAAGAAGACATTTCAAAAGCAAGATAATCACCTATTCCATATTGTTGGTGTCAAATATGCAAATGACCCTTTCCCAATCCTTGCTCAAGAGCTAAAATGATAAAATGCAATGGAGATGAAGAGCAAAATCAGTTCTCAAACCAAGAGAGTGACTTTGCATAAAAGTTGTAGATGGATTGATGAAGATTAAGGCCTTCATTTATAGATTTTCTTGATGAGAGATTGGCCAAATGGGTGAATGTGGGACTAAAGATCCACCAATGAGAAGAGGCCACTTGTCAAGTGGTGATAGGCCAAGGGATGTGCAAGATTTGGGAAGTGTTCCCATGAGAGGGAGTTTCAAATTCAAATTTGTGCAATAAATTTTGAGACGGGGACAAGAAAATGAGAAATAAATGCAATGTTGGAGGGACAAATCAACTTGTCATATTTTTCAAACTTGAGGGAATATTCCCCATAAATGCCATGTTGAGTGAAAATGATGATTTTAATAAATCCATAAATTGATTTATTTGTGCAAGTGGCATTATCTAGAGGATGCAAGTGGGTAAGATTAGTATTTAATCATGGTTAGATTAAATTAATGATGATTAGGCTAGTTTGAATTTCATAACTTAAATATTTGATTTATTTAAATTAGAAAAGGATGAAATATGGATTTGGAGATTTAATTAAATAAAGTTTTGGTTTATTTAATTAAAGGGATGATGTTTGATTTATTTGATTAAAAGGTTGATGATAATGTTTATTTAATTTTGAATGACTGACCTTAGGAGATGGAAATTAATGAAATTACCTGATGAATGAATGAAGATGAACCTGATCAATTGATGAATGGATCTAGTTTACTTAATGAATGAACCTGATTAAATGCATAATGTTAATTTTGCATGTCTACAATAGCATTTAGTGAACACATTCACAATTGGCATCATAATGATAATCGATATCAGGGCATGATATCACCAATTAGTATATGGAATATGATTCAATTGGTACAAAGCATGAATCATCATATCTATATTTGGTATCTAACCTAATTAGATCAGAGCAAGTAATGGCACTGCAACTGGCGTCAAATATTGTTAATTGGTACAACACAGTTGGAGAATATGGTTTTTCCATTGTAGTAGAAAAATGTAGGAATTGGAATGAGAAAAAAAGAAATTCCTTCAGTTCATATCAGTTAAAGGGGGAGCTAAGTCCCTTTTCCATTACTAAGAAGAAGTGAAGACTGCAACAATATTGTGACCTAAGACAAAGAAGAGGAGAAATTTGTGCAAAGGCTCAAAATAATTGAGCATGGGGGAGAAAATGTAAGAAAATACTCAAGGAAGAGAATAAGAGAGAATTTTTTGTAGATGCTCATAAGAATGAGCAAAGGAAAAGGAATTCCAAAGGGGTAGTAAGTCTCTTTGTCAGTTCAAAGGAGGATATTCGAGAACAACTAGGCCCTTTGCACTTCTTGTCAAAGAGGTAGAATACTTTTAGGAGGATTGATCCCTTTGCCATTGATGTCAAAGGGGGAGAGAGTCAAGCAAATGCTCAAAGAGGAGCATTGGAGAAACCAACAATAGAAGTGGAAATTAAAAGATCATACTGGTACAAATGTTGAATTGGTTAATTGGTATAATTGAGAATTTAAATTTTTTCCATCAATGATCAAGGGGGAGATTGTTGGAATGTGTTGTCATTGATGTCAAAAGGGGATCAAAGGAGAAGTGTGCTAATCCTATGTAGAAGCACATAATGTTCTCATTGATGTCATGGAGGTATCAGAAAGGTGATGAGTTAAATAATGCAAGGGAGATTGTTGGCATGACGACAAAGGATGAATATGAGAGAAGTGGATTTCGTTTGATAAATCTGTGGCATGTTGATGATGCTATAGTGCATATCTTGCAAATATTATAAGGCTGATCAATTTGTTGTAAATATTGTCATGAAGTTGAAAAGAGGTTTCCATGCAATAGAAGAGGAAATAGGATGTAGATTTGATATGGTTTTTTCAAGAGCATTCCAATGATGTGCTCTATGGGTCAAGAAAGTGAAGGATGTGCTTAAAATGGATTTATTTCTGCTCTCAATCAGAATTAGGGTTTACTAGTTAAACCCTAAGGTTGTAGTCATCGGTGCAAGAAGTTCCTTTTCTACTTCATCATTGACTGTTATTGCAAGTTATTGGTTTCTTAAGTTACTACTTAATTCTTTAATTTCATTCAGGGAACTGACCCCTTCACCTTGCATTTATTGGCCAAGCAAATATTTAGTGTGTGATTGATAGATTAGGGAGTTAAGAAACTTAAGAACTCAATGACTTGGTTAAGGAATTTGAAGTTCCTCTAACATTGCAATATTGCTTGATGAACAGTGGAGATCAAGCCTTGGAGATCAAATGGTGCTTTCCAAGCCCACTGAGTTTTTGGTGGTTCTCAACTAAGTCCCATGGGGTTATTGGGGAATGGTGAAGATTGATCATTGTAGATCAGACGATGCTTGCTGCAAAGTCTTGGTAGGACCCAACTGGGGTGTGATGAAAAAAGATGATTGTCTTGGTAAGAGACCTGTTCGGATGTCTCTTCAATATTCCGATATGTGCTTGATCAGAGAGAGTGATGTAGATCAGAGGGAGTTTAATGATTTTGTCTTCGATACAATGATGACCTACCCATCAATGAGATAATATGGTATCACCAGGACCTTGAAGAAGGTCTCTTTGATAGGGTGATAGAACAAGTGTGAAGCTGACTATGGGACCTAGTAAGATGAGGATGACATGTAGTATTGGTATAGTCAAAATGATCCAAGAGGATCTAAAAGACCCCAAAAATTCACAGTCCCAAAATCTAGTGGAACCATCTCCATGTCAAAGTGCTAAAAAAACTAGACCCAAGACAACTTGAATGGGTGCAAAAGGAGCTCATATGCCAAAGTTATGGTTTCTCAAAGTTGGGGTCAAACTGGATGTAGAGGCCAATCAGAAAGGAAAAAAAAATTATCATTCCAGAAATGGTTAAAGTGGAATCACATCGAAGAGCTCATCACCATGATTTTGACACCATTCATTTCACATTAAACAAAGTCCATATCAGTGAGATATTGTGGGTCAAAGTTTGCATGAAAAATGGGTTGACTTAATGATGTCAACAAAAGTGTAGTTAGCACAGTCAGCAATCATACAGTGATATGGAAAAATTAGCACATGACACATGGCATCTAATAAGTAGCTGAGTCAGCATGGTTGAGTTGAGTTGGACTAATTGTCGGGCGACATGTGTCTTAGGCAGGCATATAGAATCATGCCACATGGCACTGCTATTGACCGCAAGACTATTTGTTTATTCAAAATGTTGGGAATGAGACTTCAACCTGCAACCTCCTCTATCCAAATGGTGTGCTCTATAAATGCACCATATTTTGAGTGCTAACACATATTTTCCACTGGTTGGTTTTGTTATTTACAATTGGTAAATCCGGTTTTCAAAATAGTGGGACATGGGGGTGGACAAACCAACCTCACGCTCCCAAAAACCCTCTCTACCATCAAGCCATTGTGTGGTCTTGAGTATATGGCAGGCCACAGTTTCTTTTAAAGAAGATTGTAACAGCTAAAATCCCCAAATCCAAACCACTAACAGATCTATATTACGATGATGATATGTTGTGATTATGCAAATGCATGATTTATGAGATGCTTAGACTAACAAATCTATATTATGATGATGATATGAATGCACGATGGATGCATGATGGATGCATGATGGATGTATTGGTGATGATGATTAACTATTCATGTTGTGATGTTAGTGTGGAAAATGAAGAAATTAGATGATGACAAGAGGATCTAGCAATTCAACATTATGAGAGATGATGATGAGAAATGATGGTAAGAAATGATGATAGATAGATAGATGATTTGCTTATGAAGGATTGGGATTTTAAAAAGAGTCACTTACCTTATGTTTGATAATACGCATAAGTACAATGCATCAAGGTATAAAGGACTAGGATGGTGTTGTACTTATTGTGATGGACTTTGACTGACAAATAGATAGGAGTATTCTTGTTCACACCTGACATACGGAAACCTTGTTAGGATGCACTTTAGAAATTTCCAACATCTCAGACCAAAACATAGAAAGATATAACCAATCAATGCAATAGTCAACAAGCCGTCCAAAACATCCTCTATACATACCTAACAAAGCAAGTATTCACAAAGTTATTTTACAAGAATGTCCAACAAGCATAGAAGACAAAATGATAATGATCGTTGCCCCATTCCTATCTCTCTAATTCCTTTGTTCGGATATCATCAAGAGGTCCTTGGACTGAGCGCAATGAGATAAGTCAAAAGAAAAAGATAAAGCACACAGACAAGTTGATGTTCTTCAATACTGCTAACCAAAACGGAATGTTTTTTTAAGGATAAGAACCAAAACTTATTGCCAAAAGATAATGCCCATTGTAGGAAGGATACATCCTAGGACATGTTAGTGGATGGCAACACGTGATTTCGTTTATCCAAAGTGTTCTTTCTGATAAATAATGCCCCTTGTAGGAAGGATTCATCCTAGGACATGATGTTATCAGATGATTGATATGGGACTGTTTGGATGATGGACTATCAACACAAAAGAATTGACCCGACTTGTTTATATGTCTTACGACTTTAGACTTGAGACTTCGATGCTTTGAGTTTTTCCACGTTGTATGAACTTGTTCTAAATGTTTCACCAAGGAAGGTTGAGGATGACGATCGGTTTATTGTGATGGTGTTTGTGGTGCAAGTGAGATAGAGCAGAATGGATTTTTTCAAATATTTGGATGTTTTTGGAGTTTTGCAATGTTTTGAGGCTATTTTTTGGTGTTTTCAAAGGATTTTTCAAATGTTTGATTTTTTATTTTCCAAATGTTTTGAGTTTGAGATTTTGACCAATAAACTAACCTAAAGACCTATCCCTACTTAAGTGAGGGCTAATCAATAGGGATTTTATGAG
>VDFB02360372.1:0-19854 GCA_007258455.2 Sequoia sempervirens
AATGTTATCATCATCAATCCCATCAAACCCTTGTGTTGCATAACACTATCATTGCATTGTTGTGTATCCCCAACAATGTTATCATCATCATCATCAATCCATTGACTCAATCATTCAAACTTAGCTTGGTTTTCAGCAAAATCCCAAACATAGCATTGATATCATCACACATGTCCATATCCAAATCATCAAAATCATCAAAATCCATAAACATCCAAATCATCAAAAATCCAAAAAAAATCCAAAACATCAAAAAAATCCAAAAACATTCATAAAAGTCAGAAAACATCAAAAACATTGGAATTCGAACTACGTTGTCTCTGAGCTTAAACGTAGGCAAGGCTAATCTTTGATCATCCCCAGAGACATCAAAATCGAAAAACATTCAAAAAACATCAAAATCCTAAAAACATTGGAAAACTGAAAATCAAAACATCGCAAAATCCAAAAAAACACCAAAAATAGCCTCAAAACATTCCAAAAATTTCAAAAACATCCAAAAATTTGAAAAAATCCACCCATCCCGTTTCGCTTTCATCCGCAATAATCAATCATCCATAATAAACTGATCATCACCTTCATCCTTTGGCAATGCAAACAGAAACAATCATAGCAGGCAGCAAAATCAAGCTTCAATTGCAAAATCAAAATCGAAACGAATGACCCCTAAAACAAAATCAAACTCTTGATCATTCACAAACATGTCAGTCAACCTTATATCAATAGCCTATCAATCAACTTATCAAACCATCATCATCCTGTACAATGCATGTCCTAGGATATATCGTTCCGACAATGGGCATCATTTATGGATATCACCTTGGATTCTTATCTATCAAAACAAATACCTTTGGCTAGAGGTATGTAGAACATTGACTTGTTTGTGTACTTGATCTTTTCTTTTGATTTATCTTATTGCACTTATTCCAAGGACCTCTCGATGATATCCGAATGAAGGATTTATAGAGATAGGAATGGGGCAACAATCATTATCCTTTTGTGTGTTGTGCTTGTTGGACACTCTTGTAATATAACTTAGTGAATACTGTTTTAGGTACCAACAAGGTTTCCTTGTGATGTCAGTGTGAACAAGAATACTCCTATCTATTTGTCAAGTCAAAGTCCATCACACTAAGTGCCAACGCATTTATCCTCGGTCCTTTTTTATAATTCTTGATGCATCGTGGCTTAGGCGGTGTTATCAAACATAAGGTAAGTAGCCCTTTTAAAATCCCAATCCTTGATAAGCAAATCATCCATTTATCATCATCATCTATCATCATCATCATCTCTACTAAAGTCTCATCAGATAATGGCTTTGTGGGATCCTCTTTTCATCATCTCATTTCCATGCTAATATCATGCATCCGGCTATTCATCCATCATATCATGGAATTGTTGATCCTTCATTATCATCTCATTTCCATAACATTGCATCATGAATAGTCCATCATGCATCCATCCTGCATCCACAAACCGTTAGCATCATCATCACCAATGCATCCATCATGCATCCATTCTGCATCTATAAAACTGTCAGCATACCACATATCATTCATATCATACATCATAGGAAACATCGATCATTCACATGCACAGAATCGTATCATCATATAATATACATTTGTTATTCTAAGCATCTTAAAATCATCTCATTTGCATTCATCCATAACCACTCCATTTTGAACTCCTCTTTTTTTATCACGAGATCGGACTTCAAATTGAATCTTTTCGCTTCAATCTCGAGGGGGCAATGTAATGAGGGTACTTTTCCAACAAGACGTAAAAAATCATGAATTTCAAATTTCTCGGATTATGGTAGTTTATTCTTTGAACCAACGCAACAAGTACATTGCTTCAAAGAGGGGCAAAATGTAGACATGCAAATTTTACATTATGCATTCGATCGGATTCAGTCAAATTAGATGTCACATTAGGACCATTCATCAATTAATCAAGTGCATTTTCATCCATTCATTTATCAAATAAACATTATCATTCAACCTTCATCTTGCATCATCCACTTAATTCAATAAATCAAAAATCCATTTAAATCAAATCTTAAATTATATTCCATCATTTTCTAATTCAAATAAATCAGAAAATCAAAGTCCAAAATGTCAACTCACCTAATCAGCATTAAATCAGCATAATCTTCATCTAATCCTAATCTAATGCTAATCACATCCCACTTGCATTATCTAGATCTAGCCACTTGCACAATAAATCAATTTTATTGATTTATTAAAACCTCATTTTCCCTCAACATGACAAGTCAAACAGGGCATTTATTGCTATCCTTTCTTGTCCCCCTCTCAAAATTTATTGCAAATTTTAATTCAAAAATTCCCCCTCTTGGGCACTCTTCCCAAATCTTGCATATACATCAACTAATCATATGATGACAAGTGTCCTCAACTCATTGGCTTGTTTTTGGTCCCACATTGGTCCCTCTTCAATACTTAGCATTTTGAAAATCTATAAAATAGAGGCTTCATCTCTTATCAAACCCTTGACTCCTCCACAATCTTTATGCAAAGTCATTCTCTTCACATGGAGAATTGATTTTGTTCACTATCAATCCACAATCTTAGCATTTCATCTCCAAGATCATGCAAGGTCACTCTCTTCATTTGAGAAATGATCTTGTCCATCACTATCATTAGCTTATCTAAAGGGGTTGGGAAAGGGCTACTTTCCACATCAAAGTAGCACCAATCCCCCCATAAGATCATTTGTTTGCTTTGTTTAAGAATGAGGAATAGTTATTTTTGATTGTATTTGCTCAAGTATTTCATCTTTTTCCTTGTTTTCTAACAATGCAAATGGATTTTATTGGGAACTCATGTTTTAATCTTGCATTTCGATTTATTAGTGTGATTGTTTGTTTCTTCCATGCAAGTTTGAAAAAGGGTTCACACATACCAATTAGGGTAAGGTTCCTTGAGAGGTTGAGGTTTCTCCAAGGTTATGATCTTGTCCTTCAACAACTTCTACAATATGGAAGAATAAGATTCTGCTAACTTTGTGAGCTTTTTGTTGCATCTGAGGTTGATTTCATTCATTACGACTACTACATTCACAATAGCCTTACCTTTTCGTGAGTTTGATACAGTAGATTTTCCTTCTGAACTGGAGTGTGAGGAGGATGCCCTGAACTAAACTACTATCTACTAATATTCATATAATGCCGCACACAGATGAGCAAAAGAAAGGTATTTCATAAGGGAAAACTTTTCCTACCATGCTCTTTACAGGTTCCCTATGAACACCTTCTACACATCAGAATCAGGTAGTAGGTATGAGATCTATGAAAAGAGTTCTTGATATCATGCTATGAAACTAGTTATCTTCTTGTTATCCCCTTGCTTGCATCAGATGAGATTCAAAAAGGTCATCTTCAGTCCTATATTGGCTCAGAACTATCAGCGATACTGATTTACGAGTTTATCAAATGAGAAAATAGAATTGTCAGGTAGGGAATAGTACGACTTGAGTGTTGTATCCTTAAGAGATCAAGGAAATAATTTTTCCATCAACGCGTCATGATGGAAGAAGTCTTTACACATGGCATTAAAGGAAGAAACATGTTTGTGGGTCCCCTTTGCTGCCATATTTCTCAAATTTGGGAATCTCTATTCCTTGTGGGAAGGAACTACTTAGGATTGTTACTGACAATGGGCTATGTCAGAAAAAGGGTTGAAAAATAGGATAGGCCAAGGCCTGTGAGAGATTCACTAGCTGGTTTTGTATACAACCCATATTCTAAAGCAAGGGGTTCAAGATAGGGTTAGTAGATGATAGGACCAGGGGACCTCTAGAACCACAGCCTCTAGAACCACCTCTAGAGCCACCTTTGGAGCCACTTCTAGGACCTCCATCAGGGCCACCACCACCAATAGGGTCTCCACTGGAGCCACCTCCATGGTCTCCACTAGAGCCACCTCCGCTAGTGCCACCTCTACTACTAGAACCATCGCCACTCATCCCACCAGAGCCTCCACTGCCGAGGGTTGTAGGAGGGGTGAAACTAAATCCAAGGGGCATTTTACTCACCTTGAAAGTGGGAGGCTTTTGAGAATAAGAAGAAACATTGATCGAGGGGCCCGTTTTGACCATGCATATAGATGTGGTAGGCATTGAAATGCCTATTTTTCTTTCATAAGTGTTAAGAACTTCTCCTTGGGTGGTACCCGATCTAGACCTATACAAATGGGCATAAGCTTTAGTTAGATCAGCAAGGCCATGTAATAATTTATTGCCTATTTGATCCTTTCCCAACAAATGCCTCAATTCTCTAGTAAGCCTAGCGAATCTCACCATGCTTGGTGATTTCTCCAAATGGTTCCAAAAGGTTTTCCATAGGGATATGCACAACCTAATCCTCATCCATGGATGAAGCCATAGGGGATGCTGGAGGAGTAGGAATGCAAGTGGTCTCATCTATGAAACCCATCTCATTAGTGAAGCCCGTAGGAAAAATAGCGGTAAATTCATTAGCTAAACTAGTGGAGAAACTGGAGGTGAAACTAGAAGTGACCTTCGTCTTCTCCATCGGTAACTGTCACACGCTTCATCTAACAACGTGCCTAAAAGTTGTGGACTGGGTTGTGATGCTCATAAAACTTCACAACACTTAGAGTTACAACAATCTCAAGGCATGAGGGACAAGCCTCAACATAGACAAATGGGTAGATGTTGTTCATGTTAGGTTCACCAAAAATGTAAGAGAGGGGGACCAACCACATTAAGGATCCAAGTCACAGAGAGCCAAGAGAAAAGGGATGCCCTAACTTACCTCACTCTAAAGGATGTGAATCAAGAATGAAGAGCACTATGTAATACTTTTGTCACTCTATAGACCCATAATTCAAGTTCAGGCTAGGTGAGCTAGTTTTTGGAGTCGATACTGCACCTCAGATAGCTCTTTGTTTGAGGACAACAATGTGGTTCTGGGACGACAATACGGTGCATTGGCATCTCTTTGATGTGATAGCATCCGTACAACCATGAAACATCAATTATAGTAAAAACTACCTAAAAGCTATCTAACTTCCTAGCTAGTTGATTGTGACGGGAAAAATAGAATGAGAAAGTACAGAAAATAGAGACGAAGATGATAAAGTTGATAATTTAAAGCTAGGGTGACAAAGATGATCTCACAAAAGTGCCAGTTTTCCATCTAGCTCCATGCGTACATCCACCTACACACAAGAAAGAGGGAAAATTGTTGGGGTTGTATAGGGGCTTTCCTTAGTTAGACCCCCGTTTTGGTGTTTCCACCTCCATAGATAACCAAAAAGTAACAAAGTATAATATGCAATAAATAAAGTAGAAAGGAAGATTGCAATGAACACTACAAAACAATACTATGCTACTCTATCATATCACAAAGGAGAGGAGTGAAGTGTTACTACCTCCACCCAAAATCTCCCTAGCCAATGGAGGAGAATGCAAGGTATGGACTTAGAAAAGCCGCCAAATCTAGAGCAGTGATGAAGGGAGGTCTCACAAGAATCCAAGCCCACAACTTCTATGATAGCCTTCACACTTGCAATGTGGAGTTGATGGAGTTTCAAACCTGCTATAATGCTCACAATGTAATGCTGGAATTTTGCTTTAGAATGTGAAGAAGCTAAGTGAATTTCTCAAGAGATGTGTAAGAAGATGAAATGAAGTGAGATTGATTGTTTTTGAAGGTGGGATGAGAAAGAATAGGGAATTTTCGGGTCATTTGGTCAAAGAGGGACATTACAATTTGGCCCCAATTAGGTGTGTAATGCCTCCACCAACTTCACATGTAGGAATCTGTTAGTGATGGCAGTGCGACTTGCAGATGTATATGCACTGTGCATTTGTCCCCGACAAATATTGTCTCATAGACACAAAGAAAAAATTCCAGGTGGATGAAAGGCAGGTGGGTGATGTGGAATTTCACCTTCAAATTTAATTTTCTAAGGTGAGGGTATGAAAAGGTGGAATTTACACAAGGGGTGTAAATTCTCTCATATACATTAGTATGGAGAACAAGAGGAGTGTGGAGGTAGAAGAGTTTGTAGGTTTCATGGAGACATTGCATAATCAAGTCCAAAAGAATTTGGAAGAAATGAACAATAAGTGTAAGGAAAAGGAAAATGAGTATAGGAGACATAAGGAGTTTTCTATTGGAGATGAAGTGATGGTATATTTGAAGGAGAGATTTCCTATTGGAACATACAACAAGCTGAAGATGAGGAAGTTTGGACTGTGTAAGCTTCTAAGTTTGATTCAGGAAATGCATATGAAGTGGAGTTACCAGAGACATTGGGTATATCACCTATTTCAATGTTGCAAACATCTATGAGTTTCATGAAGGACAACCAAGTAATAGTAGCAACGAAGTAGATTAAAGGAGAATTTTCCATATCGACCATCAGAGGAAATTGAGCATATTTTGGGTACCAAAATAGGAAGGAGCACTACAAGCAAGAAGTACAAGGAATATTGTTGGGAATTCTCAACCTTGCAATTATATAAAGGTTATTGATGATAGGATATATATATATTTCCTAGTTACACTGATAGGTGTAATATATAATGGCAGCAACGGGAGGAGTGGGATACATGTAAAGAATTTTTTATTAACTTTTTTAGGAGACTTCTAAAATGGCAAACATACATTAATAAATGATACATTGTAAATCTAGACCATTAATTATTAGGTTTTAAATGTAATTATGGATATTTTGTTGGCCTTTCTTTCCCTAGAAGGTAATCCTATTTTATGAGGGTGTTGTACTAAAATTGTAGATGCTGATGTATTTTGAGAGTCTGATAGTAGTCATGTTGTCTCTAGATCTTTGGTGGTGATACTCCTATGAGAAGCTTGCTCTGCAAGTATATTGTAATCTTTGTGATTTTTGAATAATATATTGGGCAACTTTTGCAGTGTGGGGTTTCTCTCCCAAAAGGGTTTTCCCCATGTAAATAACTTTCTCATCGTATGCATGATATTTATGTTTATTTCTGTTTAACTTTCTATAAATATTAAAGATCTATAATTTTTTGCATTATTCTCCTCTCAAGATTAGTGTAGGAAGTTGTTTCACTACCTTGGCTTCCTTACAAGTGGTATCAAACCCTAGTCACCTTTGGTTTCAGTTGTGGGTTGTTGGGTTTTTTCAACTAATCCAGATTTGAGTGGGAGCTTGTGTAGAAGATACTTTGTGATCTTGTTGTGATAATTTTTAGATGGAAAGTTCATTAGGGAGAATAGAGGTGGATAAATTTTTTGGAAATAATTTTGAGATGTGGAAGCTGAAGATGGAGGATTTGTTGATAGATCAAGATCTGTGGGATGATGTTGATGAGAATGTTTCAAGGCCTACAGATCTTACTCAAGCCACTAAATATGATGTTATGGACCATAAATCCAAGGGTCTAATCAGATTATTCTTGGAAGATTTTTTTTTAATCAATGTCCATGAAGAGACCTCTACACAAAAAAATATGGAAGAAACTTGGTGAGATGTAACAAGCCAAATCTTTAGTGAACAATATTTTCTTAAGGAAGAAGTTGTATTCCTTGAGAATGGAAGACAATGGATGAATCACAGACCACCTAGAAGCATTCAATATGTTGGTGGCTCAATTGGCATCGATTCGTGTCAAAATGGATGAGGAGGATAACTGTTAGATCTTGCTTTGTTATTTGCATGATTCGTGGGATTCTCTTGTTATGGCTACTGGGAGTACTTCTGTTATATTGAAGACTAAGGATGTTGTGGATTATTTTCTTTCTAAAGAGATCAAGAGGAAGGTATATGTCACTTCCAAGGAGGCCCTAAATTCTCATGGAAGACCTAAGGAAAAAGGCAATAAAAATGAGAAGTATGAAAAATCCAATTCTAAGGGGCGAAATAAATCTCCTAAAAAGTCCAAAGTTATTTATTGGAACTATAGTAATCTTAGACATGTTCATAAGGAATGCAAGAAGAAAAGAATAAGAAAAAAAAAAGAAATTTGATTTTGATTCTGAGTCTGAGAAGGAAGATGGTGATGCATTCATTGTGGCTTTGGAAACTCATGTAGGTAATGATGCATGGTTAATTGAATCTGGTGCATCTCTTCATATGACCTTTAATAGAGAATGGTTTTTTGAATATGAAGAATTTGATGGAGGTAAGGTGTACTTGGGTGATGATTCTCATTTAGACATTGTTGGTCGTGGTAAAGTTAAAATCAGGTTTCTTGATGGTAGAATAAGGAGGATTAATCATGTGCTGCATATCCTTAGTTTAGCATGAATTTTTTTATCTATGAGCAAACTAACAAATGTAGGTGTGCAAATAGTATTTTCTAATGTAGGATGCAAGATGGTTAGAGGTACTATGGTGATTGCTAGAGGGGTTAGATATGGCACATTGTATAAGCTTGTTGCATGCACTATTAAGTACAATAGTACTTATGTGAAAAGAAAGTCTATGGAAGAAGTGAGGGTTTCACCTTCATCATATGGTCATGGCTTATGGGTACCCAAGGGTGCTCTTTCTTCTTAAAAAAAGTTAGCTATAGAGAAAACTATGTTATGGCACCAGAGACTTGGCCACATTAGAGAAAATGGTCTAAGGACCTTGAAAAATAAAAAACTTGTTGAAGGTTTGTCTAATTGTAATCTTAAATTTGATTTCTATGAGAATTGCATTTGTGGAAATAAAACCATGTTTATTTTTACTTGAGTTCTCATAAATCTTGTGGTGTATTGGATCTTATTCATTTTTATGTGTTTGGTCATGTAGATGTCCCTTTGATTGATAAATCCACATATTATGTTTTATTTATTGATGATTATAGTAGAAGGACATGCATATATTTTCTGAAGAGTAAATTTTAATTTTTCAGTCCATTTAAAGAATTTAAAGCAATGGTTGAGTTGTAGACTGGAAATAAAATAAAATGTTTGAGTCCACTAATAATGGTGGTGATTTTTTCTCTAATGATTTTGATAGATTTTGTAAAGATTGTGGTATTCATAAACATAATAAAACTCCATATTCTCCACAACAAAATGGAGTTGTAGAAAGAATGAACAAGAAACTAATGGAGAAGGCTAGGAGTATGTTAAGTGGTGATAGCCTAGAACAAAGGTTTTGGGCTGAAGCTTTTTCCACTACCTATTACTTGATTAATAGGTCTCATACATCAAATATTGTTGATAAGACACCTATAGAGGCATGGTCGAGTCGAAATCCTTCATTAAGACATCTTAGAGTTTTTGGTTGCAAGGCATATCCACATGTGTCAAAGGAGAAGCAACCAAAGTTGGAGAACAAGGCTATAAAATGTATCTTCATTGAATATAGTTATGGTGTGAAAGAATACAAGCTTTGTGATCCTATTGCACAGAAGTTAATACATAGTAGAAGTGTTATTTTTATATAAACTAATCCTTCTTCTGTTACATTGCAGCCAGAACAAAGTAAACAGGAAGATGTGATTCAATTTCCTTCTACACCTAAGAAAGTGGAATTGAGGCCCAAGGATAGACAAGAAGTTGAGGAGAGCTTATATAGCTCTAGATCTTCAAAAGAGGAGGAAGAACCTCCAACTCAACTTGTTTGTAGGTCTACAAGGCATAGACAACCACCTAAAAGGTATACACCTAATGGTTGGAGATGTATTTTTTCTTTGAATACTAACATGGATGAACCTAGATCTATAGAAGAGGTATTAGGTATGAATGATACAGAATCCTTGAAGATTGATATGGATGAAGAAATGACATCTTTGAAAAATAATGATACATGGGATCTTGTACCATTTCTTGAAGGACGAAAATCTATTGGTTGTAAATGGGTGTTCAAGAAAAATATTGGTTCAAATGAAGATATTGAGAAGTAAAAAGAAAGTTTGGTTGTGAAGGGTTACTCTCAAGTTGAGGGTATTGATTATGGTGAGATATTTTCTCCTATTGCAAAAAATACATCCATTAGATTTTTTCTTTCTATTGCTACTGCTTATGATTTAGAAGTTGAGAAAATTGATGTGAAAATTGATTTCCTTCATGATGATTTGGAGGAGGATATTTATATGACATAGCCAGAGCACTACATGGTGAAAGGTAAAAGTAATTTGGTTTTCAAGTTGAGCAAATCTTTGTATGGCTTAAAAAGAGAGTCCTAGGATGTGGTACTATAAATTTGATACATATTTCTTGAGTTTGGGATTTGAGTGTTCTAATTAAGATCATTGTGTTTATTATAAATTGATGGTGATCATTTCCTATTTATTGCATTATATGTTGATGATATTTTATTTATTGGCAAAGGGAAAGGTATGATTTCAAAACCGAAATCTCAACTTGCTGCTAAATTTGAAATGAAAGACCTTGGTGCAACTAGACACATTCTTGGGATGAAAAATAAAATACATAAAGATAAGAGAAAGTTATGGATTGGCCAAAGTAAGTATGCCAATTCAATTTTACAGAGATTTAGCATGCAGGATTGTAGACCATTGTGTGTTCCTTTTTTAGTTGGAAAAAAGTTATCTATTTCAGATTGTCCAACATCTCCATTAGAGATGGAAGACATGAGTAGAGTGCCTTACAAGAGTGTAGTTGGAAGTTTGATGTATGCTATGGTTTGTACTAGACCAAACATTTCCCAAGTAGTGGGGGTTCTTTCTCTATGAAGTTAAAGTGTGCAAAGTAATAACAAAATCACACAAGAAATGAAACATATTACATTAGAGAATTGAATCGTAAACTAATCTAATTGAAAACAAAGTAAATTCCCTAAACTCATTCCATTGTTTCCTATCTTCAGGGATTCATTAAATCATATTGTCTCTTACATTTTTGTATGCACTATGATTGTTAGAATGGAAACCTGAGGAACTGAATGCTATAAAAATGCAAGAATCTAATTCCTACATGATAATAAGTTGTATGATAATGCTATGATAATGATATTAAATGTTGCAAATGATCATGGTGATATGATAAGGGATATGATGCTAAAGACTATGATGCAAATTTTGTATAAAAACTAAGATGATAACTACAATGTAGCTATGAAACTAAGCCATGATTCTAGACTAAAATGATACTAAAATTCTCAAATACTAAATATTAAATTTCTCTAAATGCTCACAAACACTAAAATTCTCTCACATAATTTATTCATAATAATTTTACTCAAAGAATGGATGCAAAATTCTATAGAATGGGCTTGTATTTATAGGAATTCCAAGGCATATAATGATGTGGCAACAACCAACGATCAAGATTTCAGCTGGAGAGATGAACGGTGGAGATGGAAGAAGTTAGAGGGAGTCATGGAGGATGTTCCCTTGACTGCGAACACCATGCCAAGTGTGAGGGAGAATGAAATGATGGAAAGAGCCAAGTTTCCAAAGTTTTCTTTGGAATTGGTTTAGGATAATACCCATTTAAATATTAGACATATTTAAATTCATGTGACACTTGATGATGTGGCAAGAGGAAAATTTGGAGACATGTGCCTAAATTCAAATTGGGAATTTAAATTTAGTGAGAAGATTATTAATTAAATAAAACAAACTATTGACATTTGTTTATTTAATTAAATTTAGAAGAATGTGATTTAAGATGGTAGAATTAGAAAGTGTGAACTATATAAATAAATTTGGAATTTATTTATAAGTAGATGAATTAAAGGTGTTCATTAATTAAATTACTTGTACTTAATTAATTAATTGTCTTGACCAATTTTAAGTGTATGCATTTTTCCCCTCTTTGAAGTAATGTGTTTATCGTTGCTTGAAAGAAAAATTTGTTGCTGATGCCAACAAATTTTTTTACAAACTTGCCATAAAAGAGTGCGGTTGGTTGTGAGGACTGTTGTTTTGATGTGGATGGCTGCCCATATGACTTAGGAGAAGATAGTAGCTGTGAAAGACATAATGATTGGTCAAATGAATATTCTCCCATGCCTTTGTCTTTTAATTGGATCTTTTCAACTTGTTTTGATAAGGAATTGAGTTGTCCTTCATGATTTGATGGAGTTAAATTACCAACAACTCTATCTTTTGACCGAACCTTTTCCTTAGGCTGATTTGACAAAGAATTTGATTGACTTTCGCTACTTGATGGAGTAGAATCACTGATACCCTTATCCTTTGATTGGTCTTTTTTCTCAACCCACTTTGACAAGGAATTTAGTTGTCTTTCATTGTTGGATGAACTAGGAGTTGGAGCTTCCTTGTTATGTGGCACACAAGTATCTTGGGTTTTTTTTAGTGTGTTGCAATGTTGGGGGTTGTTGGAATCAGCTGAAATGGTGATTTCTTGCCCGTTGAAAGGAAATTTTAAACATTGGTGATTCATTGATGGCATGGATTGCATCTCATGAATCCAAGGACATCCCAAGAGTATATTGTATGTCAACTCTTTATCCAACACTTGACAGACTATGTCTTTTACAACTGGTCCCACTTAAATTGGTAGCAAAATTAGTCCTTGGGAAGATCCCTCTTCATCATCATAGGCTTTTATTGTTATTTTTCTTCTAGCATCAATGGAATTTTCAGAATATCCAAGTGCATGGATAAGTTTTAAAGTATAGATATTTAGGCTAGCTCCACCATCTATTAGAACACATTTGACCCGGTGTTTTTGAATTAAAACCTCAATGTAGAGAGCAACATTATGTGGATGGTTGATTGATACATCATCATGTTCAAAAAATGATAGGAAATGAAGTGCAGTCAAGTGTCCCACAATAGCTTGGAATTGGAAAACTTCTAGATTATTTGGTACCGTGGTGGCTACTAGAGCTTGTTCTAGAATTTCTTTGTGATTTGGTGAGATTTTGAGCAGTTCCAATATGGATATTTGAGATGGGATTTTTTGCAGTTGATCAACTATGTTGTATTGTGTTGTAGGGGTAGTAGGTGTCTTAGATGTAGCTCCTTTCAATATTACTTTAGCTTTCCCCCTTATGGTTGCATTGACTAGTAAATCATCTTGTTTTTCTCTGATTTTGATGGCATTAATCTAATTATCATTTGTAGCAACATGCATGATTAGATTGATTGGCACAATGTCATTGATTTGATGGAATTTGGTGTTGTTGTCATGAAGATTAGTTTTAGCTATAAAAATGCTTTGTTCATGCTCAATTATGGTGTCATTAATTGAATTATTAGCTGTAATAATGTCTTTTTGGCCCTTGATTTCGATATCCTTGGTTTTATGTTCTCTAATTAGTATGATGTCATTGATTTGACGTGATTTGGTGTTGGTGTCATGGTGATGATTTTCAGTTGTAACAGTGTTTCTTTGGCCCTTGATCTCAATATCCTTAGTTTGATGCTCAACTACCTCAACATAATGAATGGTAGAATCATAAACATACTTCACATTTTTCCCCTTGAAATTTGATGAAGAGGACTCCCCCTTTTCATAGTCTAGTAATGAATTTTTGAATTCTTCATGATCAACATTTGTTTCGGGTCCTTATACAAATATTGTCTTGTTATCAATCAATTCTTGTATCAAATGTTTCAGCTGCATGCAATCATTTGTCTTGTGTCCTTTGTTTTTGTGAAAGTCACAATAATGTGCATCATTCCACCATGAAGGTTTAACTCTTGGTTCCCAATCTCTTGCTTTTGGTAATGTTATAGCCTTAGCTGAAGGAAGTTCCTTTAATGTTGATTCCAATGACTGTCCCAAAGGAGTGAATCTTCTTCGATTTGATGATGTTCGATATAGTGGTGGTTTAGATTCAACATTGGCTTGATTATTGTTTTTATTGAAATTTTGGTTTTTTTTTATTGCTAGTTGGATTGTTGTTTTGATTGGTCTTGGTGGAAATTGTTTTCAAGTTAAATAATAGTTTCACATTTTGTGTTTCAGCTAAAGCATAATTGTTACCAACATTTTTGCTTCTTTGCCAAAACTTTGGTTTATCATTATTGTTGAAATTATTAGAGGAACTTGTTCATTTGTTTTCATTGTAAAATTTTATTACTCCTTGCTTGACCAAAGCTTCTTCAATTTTGATTCCATTTTCAATCAATTTTTCAAAGGTAGGTTGGCATTGTAATTCCAATCTATAGCTCATCTCATCACTTAGATTGTCAATGAAGATTTCCATCTTTTCCTTTTCAGGTATGGGACGAGAATATCTTGCAAACAATATTCTCCATCTTTGCAAAAATATCAGGAATGATTCACCCTTTTTCTATTTCGTATTGCAAAGGTCCTTCATTGTTATCTCATGTTGGATGTTGTAGGAGTATTGGGTGATGAATTTATTAACCAACTCTTCAAAGGTTTTAATTGGTGGTGCAAGTTTGGAGAACCATTATAGGCATTTTCCCCCTAGACTGTGTGGGAACAATCTCATCAAGTAAGTTTCTTCATGTGCAAATTCAAGGCTCATAGTTCAAAATTCTCTTACATGATCTATTGGATCTATTTTACCATTGTATTTATCATACTTTGGAAATTCACAATGTTTGGGAAAAGGAATCATGCTGATATTTTGATCAAAAGGATATGGGCAGATGTCTTGTATCAAGTATCTTTTTGAGGTTCCCCTTTGCATGTCTTGAATTTTTTGTTGGAGTTTTTTTATTTGATGAGTTAAGGCAACCACTAGATCTGTATTTGATGGATCATTTTCAATATTTTTAGGAGGTTCTTTCAATTGATTAGCATAAAAGTCATGTGTAAGTTTGATACCTTGATTAGCCAGCATTAGGAAGTATTTTTCTCCATCTCTTTCAAAAATATTTTCAAGGAACTCATGGAAATTTAGATCTTGTTGAGCATGTTGGATGTCTTCCTTAGTTATTTCCTCACCTTCAGATTGGTGGATTTTATGAAAAGGATTTTCTTCAACCTCAACCATGGTCTTTTGTTCAAGTTCTTTTTCTTTGATTTTTTGCTTTTGGAATCTTGTTTGAACAGGCATACAAGTGTTATAATTTGACTAAATTTTTTATCTTTGTTTGAAGAAGTGCCAAGGATAAAAACTAAGTCAAATAGAATGACAAAATATATTGATGAGACTAAGTTTAATCTGATTATACAACTTTGTTTCATGATGAAAGGATGAAAAATCTTGATGATGAAACTTAACTTAACAATTAGAGGTTTGATTTGATGTTTAGGAACTTTAACATGTTAGATCTTGGTTTAGTTTGAAGAATTTTACTTGTAGAGGCCAGTTTCAACAAGTTTAAAGAACTAGTGTAACTGAGGAATGATTCTATGTTAAAAAAGATCCTTAATTCTGGTTCAAACTAATGAACAAATGAGGAATTCAGTTCCTTGGCTTTGAATTTACTAGATGCTCTAAAATAGGACCTAGATGCACTAAAATATTGCACAGATGTGCTAGAAAATAGACCAAATGCACTAGAATATACCTAATATGTGCTAGATAATGGACTCAATGCACTAAAAGATAGACCAAATTCCTTGGAGAATGTACTGAATGCGCTAAAATCTAGACTCAATGTGTTGGACACTAATTCATATGTGTTAGACTGTACACAAAATGTGCCAAAAAAATCAAGTGATGTGCTAGACTTCCCCTAGGTATGTGATTTTAACTTGGTATTCTGTAGGTGAATGCACTGAGAGATGTAACAGATGCACTGGAAAATGAACTAGACACACTGAAAGCTAGACTAGATGTGTTGGACAATGACTCAAATGTGCCAAACTGTACCCTATATGTGTTAGCAAATGGATTAGATGCACTAAAATATTTTGTGGATGCACCTAAAAATGCCCTAGATGTGCTAGAGTATGTTATGAATGCGCTAGAACAAGGGATGTATGTGCTAATATGGAAGTATTAAGTGTTTTGCAAGTCTATCTGGTTATTTTTCTTTTTAATCTGTGAATCTGAATGTTTCCAAGGTATAATCTACTGAACAATGAATTTTGCTTGATTTCTAGTTTGTGAATTATGGGAATTGAATGCTTTAAATGGATGAATTCTTGAATTATGACTTCAAACACAACAACAAGTTTTCAAACAATTGTTTCCACCTAGGAACTAAACATTGAGTGTGTATTCAAGAATCTAGTCCGATTATTTCAATTTCCATAGGTATAACACAAGAGAAGACAATTCAAGCACTTTTCTATTCTCAAGGGTCACTTAAAATACCACAACCCACATCTTAGAACCATGTTAGCTCACACAATCATGTCACCCCCTAGAGGGCGCCCATTTTTTTTCCTTTCTTAGATCTTAACCAAGGTCAAATCCTCAACCTTTGGCCAGTAATCCCTGATGGTTATATGGTGAGTGTCTTGGGGGTAGATTCTTCACTCCCTTGCACTATGATATTAGAAGTGTTCACAAATTGATTGAGTTGGCTTCTACAATAAGGTTCATAATAAGGGTTTCCATTCAGTGCATAAAATAGATAAAATCCCTTAGGAGACCTCCCAACCTTTAGAAAAAAGGATTTGGGGATGGTTATCTTGCACACTACCATCGAATTGCAGACTTTCCCCAAATTCACTTTTGATTATAGTGGTTCAAAAAACTTGGCTTTAGTTGTTCCCACTTAGGTCATTCCCATAGGGTGAGTACTTTTTCCCACTACGGAAGGCCTTCTAAAGGTGTTAACAAAGCATAAAATAGTGAGTTTGGCATTCTGGTCACCCAGTTAAGGGGAGAGCACAAGCCTCTCACTTCAAGAACAAAAGACAAGGGGTTCTTTAACCTTATAATTAAACTAGGTTCCTAATTTAATTAAAAGAAAACAAATAAAACAACTCCAGCCCTTGCATACATCATCAGTAGTTTGATAAGATTGTATTTGACCTACGTATTAAGCACCTGCAACATAGAAAACATCAATTAGTTCTCAGGATTTTGAAATTTTTCAAAATTAACCAGATGCACTAAAATTGACATTAGATGCACTAAAAGATCATTTCTATGTGCTAAAAGAACTATTGAATGCACTATAAAAACTATTGACTACACTAAAGTAAAGACTAAATGCACTAGAAAACCCCCTGTATGCACCAAAAGGTGAGTCAGATGTGTCGAAAGATGAGTTGGATGCACCATAATAGGAATTGAATGCATCAGAAGATTTCCTAAATGCATCGTAATAGGAACTAAATGTGCTAGAAGACATTTTGGATGCACCAAAAGAAATATCAGATGCGCTATCTAAGAGTTCATGTCTAGATTCTACAAAAACAACTTCCAAAAAACATTAATAGCAAGGGGATAGGCCCCATGATGGGTGCCAAATTTATGTGTGAAGTTAAAATGTGCAAAGTAATAACAAAATTACACAAGAAATGAAATGTATTACAATAGAGAATTGAATCATAAACTAATCTAATTGAAAACAAAGTAAATTCCCTAAACTTGTTCCATTGTTTCCTATCTTTAGGGATTCATTAAATCATATTGGCTCTAAAATTTGTGTATGCACTATGACTATTAGAATGGAAACCTGAGGAATGGAATGTTATAAAAATGCAAGAATCTAATTCCTACATGATAATAAGTTGTATGATAATGTTATGATAATGATATTAAATGTTGCAAATTATAATGGTGATATGATAAGGGATATGATGCTAAAGACTATGATGCAAATTTTGTATAAAAAGTAAGATGATAAGTACAATGTAGCTATGAAACTAAGCCATGATTCTAGACTAGAATGATACTAAAATGCTCAAATACAATGCTCTCACATAAATTCTACATAATAATTTTACTCAAAGATGGGATGCAAAATGCTATAGAATGGGCTTGTATTTATAGGAACTCCAAGGCATATAATGATGTGGTAGCAACCAACAATCAAGATTTCAGTTGGAGAGATGAACAGTGGAGATGGAAGAAGTTAGAGGGAATCATAGAGGATGTTCCCTTGATTATGAACACCATGCCAAGTGTGAGGGAGAATGAAATGATGGAAAGAGCCAAGTGTCCAAAGTTTGTTTTGGAATTGGTTCAGGATAATTCCCATTTAAATATTAGACATATTTAAATTCATGTGACACTTGATGATGTGGCAAGAGGAAAAGTTGGAGACATGTGCCTAAATTCAAATTGGGAATTTAAATTTAGTGAGAAGATTAATAATTAAATAAAACAAACTATTGACATTTTTTTATTTAATTAAATTTAGAAGAATTTGATTTAAGATAGTAGAATTAGAAAGTGTGAACTATATAAATAAATTTGGAATTATTTATAAGTAGACCAATTAAAGGGGTTCATTAATTAAATAACTTGTATTTAATTAATTAATTGTCTTGACCGATTTTAGGTGTATACACTTTCTAGATATTTCTTTAATCTGGGTAGAGTTCATTGGGATGCAGTTAAAAGGGTCTTCAGATATTTGCACGGTACCTCAGATTATTCCTTATGTTATCATAGTAATGTGACCAAAGACAAGATTTCCCTTGATATTCATGGTTATGTGAATTTAGATTGGGTAGGTGATATTGATAATAGACGGTCCACTAGTTCTTATGTGTTTACTTTATTTGGTGGTGCAATCAATTGGATGAGTAAGTGGAAGGTTGTGGTTGCTTTGTCCACTACTGGAGTAGAGTGTATGGCAACTACTCATCCTTGTAAAGAATCCATTTGTCTTAAGAGGTTGTGTTAAGATATTGGAATAAAACAAGGTGTAGTGACAATTTATTGTGACAATCAGAGTGTGATATATCTAGCCAAGAACCTAACATTTCATGCCAAGACCAAGAAAATTGGTGTACAGTATCATTTTTCTCAAGATATGGTCGAAGATGGAAGGGTGAAGTTGGTTAATGTAGATAATTTGATTAATGTAGTTGATTCTTTAACTAAGCTTGTGAGCACAAAGAAGTTTAGATAGTGTTCAAAGACTATGGGCATTTCGACCCCTAGCAATTAAGAGACAATGTTTACTCCCTCCTATTGCTATTGCAAGGTGTTCAAAAAGTGGGAGATTTGTTGGGAAAATGTGTCTCAACTTTTGCAATTATATAAAGGTTATTGTTGATAGGATATATATATATATATATATATATATATATATATATATATATCCTAGTTACATTGATAGGTGTAATATGCAATGGTAGCAAGGGGCGGAGTGGGATGTGTGTATAGAATTTTTTTTCAACTTTTTCAAGAAATGATGAGGGTGCAGTCTAAGACTTAGAAAATAACCCACAAACAAGAGAATAATTTTATTATTTAGAAAATGGAGCTTCTTACATGCAGAGGATCTCAAATCCCTAAGTTCTACAACACATGCAAGTTACAGAAAGCTACAGAATAACCTTTTCGCAATATGCGAGTTTGTCCTCAAAAGTTACCCAAAAATTAGAAACCCAACCATAAATAGAGATCCTCAATAGTTTGGAGCCAAAACAACATTCAAATTTGAGTTTAGGCAGTTTGGCGCCAAAAATTTACAACATGAAGTTCAAATTTCAAAAGAGCATTTGCAATTGTATCTTCTAGAAAGTGCGCCAACTTCCCGAGGCCATAACTTTTGATCCAGGACTCCAATTCGCAAACCGTTTGAACCGTTGGAAAGGTCTCGAAGTCAATAATGCATTCAAAATACACTATGCCAATTTTGGAAAGTTTTGGGGCCAATCTGGGAGCTCTAAGTGCCTCAAATCTAACTCATAAAATTTTCAGGTGTAAATCTAGAAAACTAAAACTACAATATCTTTCAACCCAGGAACCGAAAATAAAAACCATAAATTGGGAATTTCATTATGACAAAAAGGGTATCCAAAAATGTAAAAATATCTAAAAACTGAGAAACTTGAAATTTAACTATTTTTGGGTGATGCAAGATTGCCCTTACACCACTGGATGCTCC
>VDFB02360372.1:23647-46383 GCA_007258455.2 Sequoia sempervirens
CTTTTGTCCGCCTCTTCCTTGGTGTTGTGGACATTCATAGGCTCGATGCCCTTTTTCACCACACTAGAAACACATTCCTCTGAAACCACCTCTTCCAAATCCTTGCCCAAATCTTCCTCGCCCTCTACCTCTTTGATCACCACTATTTTGATCACGAGGGGGGTAGAAGTTGTCATTCCTTTGGCTTCGACTGGTACCCACATCTTCACTTTTCTTTTCATCATCATTTCAGCTTCCCGAAGGTCTTCCATTGCCCCTTCCACTTTGAACTCCTTGTCCTTTGCTTGCCATCAAATCTTTTGTTCAAATTTCTCTTCCACCTCGTGAGCAAACTGATACACATCTCAATGGTGGTCATTCCGACTAGGCTTAACTCCTCCCTCAATGCTTGGTTGTAACCCATTAAGATATCGTGAGCTACCTTTCCTTATCGCCTCTCAGGTGATCCGCTCATTGATTATCTTGTGAAAATCTTCAGTATATTCTTTCACAGATCTACTTCCTTGCTTCAACCCTTGCAATTTCTTCAACAGATCTAACTCGTAGTCCACTGGTATGAACTGCTTCTTTAGTTTCTCTACTATGCGATCCCATCTAGTGATATTTCCTTTTCGTCTTCGATTTCTTTCCAACTGGACCTCTTTCCACCAAATACTGGCATGGCCCTCCAGCTTCATTTTTGCAAACTTAACCCAATCTGGGTCCTCTATTTCCTCATACTCAAAATATTCTTCTAGCTCGTTGATCTAGTCGATCAACTCTTCCGGGTTCAGACTTCCAGAATAACTGGGGACTTCTGCTCTGGGTCTTTTCCCGATCTTCGAAATTGCCCTTATTAGCCACATTTGGTCTTGATAAATTGCTTCTTCTTCCTCTTCTACATTTGAACCTTCTTCTGAACCTTCATCCTCACTTTCCTCCCTCGGGTTTAACCCTCTTCTCATCTGCTCTTGTAATGCATCAATCTGTCTCTGGAGGGCTGCCAATGCATCTCTTCCACTAGCATTTCTGCCACCTCAACCACCTTTGGCACCACCACGCCTACCACGTACCACTCTTGGAGGCATCTTTCTTGACCTCGACCCACAACCACGGTCCTGGTGCGAACTGCCTCACGATCGGCGATCTGTCCACACGCTCAAAAAAATTGGCTCTGATACCACTTGA
Source organism: Sequoia sempervirens (assembly GCA_007258455.2). Lineage (NCBI taxonomy): Eukaryota > Viridiplantae > Streptophyta > Pinopsida > Cupressales > Cupressaceae > Sequoia > Sequoia sempervirens. The sequence continues at coordinate 24,815 of VDFB02360372.1, forward strand.
TGAGGGCGCAGCCCGAGACTTAGAAAATAACCCATAAACAAGAGAATAATTTTATTATTCAGAAAATGGAGCTTCTTACATGCAGAGGATCTCAAATCCCCTAGTTCTACAACACATGCAAGTTATAGAAAGCTACAGAATAACCCTTTCGCAATATGCGAGTTTGTCCCGCAAAAAGTTACCCAAAAATTAGAAACCTGACCATAAATAGAGTTCCTCAATAGTTTGGAGCCAAAACAACATTCAAATTTGAGTTTAGTGGTTTGGCGCCGAAAATTTACAACATGAAGTTCAAATTTCAAAAGAGCATTTGCAATTGTATCTTCTAGAAAGTGTGCCAACTTCCCGGGGCCATAACTTTTGATCTAGGACTCTGATTCACGAACCGTTTGAACCGTTGGAAAGGTCTCGAAGTCAATAACGCATTTGAAATTTTCTATGCCAATTTTGGCAATTTTGGGGCCAATCTGGGAGCTCTAAGTGCCTCAAATCTAACTCAGAAGATTTTCAGATGTAAATCTGGGAAACTAAAACTGCAATATCTTTCAACCCAGGAACCAAAAATAAAAACCATAAATTGGGAATTTCATTATGACAAAAAGGGTATCCAAAAATGTAAACACATCTAAAAACTGAGAAACTTGAAATTTAACTATTTTTGGGTGATGCAAGATTGTCCTTACACCACTGGATGCTCCTGCATCAAGAAACTCCTAAAATAGTCATCATACATTAAATAAGTGATACATTGTAAATCTAGACCATTAATTATTAGGTTTTAGATCTAATGATGGATATTTTGTTGGCATGTCTTTCCTTATAAGGTAATCCTATTTTATGAGGGAATTGTACTACAATTGTAGATGATGATGTATTATGAGAGTATGATAGCAGTCATGTTGTCTTTGGATCTCTGATTGTGATACTCCTATGATAAGCTTGCTATGGAATTAAATTGTAATATTTGTGATTTTTAAATAATGTATTGGGTAGCTTTTGGAGTATGGGGTTTTTCTCCCAAAAGGATTCTCCCCACATAAATCACTATGTCATGGTATGCATGATATTTATGTTTATTTTTGTTTAAGTTTCTATAACTATTAAAGATTTGTAATTTTTTGCATTATTCACATCTCAAGATTAGTGTAGGAATTTTTTCCACTACCTTAGCTTCCTTACAAATATCTGGTAAACTGGAAAGGTAGACCAATGGAGGATTCATCATGGATTTCTTAGGCTGAGGTGGACCATCTTGGTTTTCCTCTTAGCCTTGGAAAGTGAGGAAGTCACCTTTTTTTTCCAACCTCGGGTGTCTGATGTAGGTGTGTCCTTGGTTGTAAAGAAATCCTGTATCAACCAAAAACATTTATTTTCATTTATTTCATTCAATATAATTTTCATCATTTCATTTTGCATTATCATTTATTAGCTTTTAGAGTAGGATATAAAATCTACATGAAGTCATCTATGACACATCCAAAATTTAGATCATTTGTATTTTTCCACCAAATTTTATCACTCTCATAATTTCACTATAATTCATAGTTAGAGCATTTGGGGCCGACCTGTTCTAGATTTCTTAGTGCATACCTATTCTAGAATGTGCAAAACCTAATGGAACTTCATACATGCATTTTGGGTCCAATAGGATCTATCGTGGAGATTCGTAAGTCATTTCATTTTGTGAAGGATTATCTTCTTATGTTTTGAGGCCAACCTTCTCATTGATCATTCATTAGGTTTTGTAAACCCTTGTGGCTGATGTAGACCTTTGTTGGAGCTAGAGAATCATATTTATGAGAATTTGTAATTCATTGTAATCATTCATCCATAGTTAAATTTAGGATTTCATGATTAGAAGTTAGATTTTTGCATTACCCCATTGAGGGACTATAATAAGTCCTTTGGCCAGTTGTAATGTTGAATGCCCTTGCAATAGGCTTGTGAGCCCTAGTTATTTTCCCATGAGGCATATGTTGCATGTAGTATTTCCAATTCAATAAATTTTCATATTTGTAGAATACTTTCTTGTGTTATTTCCATTGTATTTATTCTAAGTTGCATAGTTTGGACTCCTCTTTCTGAACCCTCCATCTATGACTACACTAGGAAAGATGTGTGGATGACTGAAAGAGCACTAGTGGTAGTGCATTCTTCCTTGGAGATATCTTGGTTTCTTGGTTAAGTAAGAATCAAGAATCAATTTCTTTATCTATAACAAGAGCAGAATACATTGCTGCAACATCATGCTACAGTCAGGTGCTTTAGACGAAGCAAAAATTTAAGGAGATGAAGATTGAATTTGAAGATGCTATCACTTCTTTGTGATAATAGAAGTGTAATAAATATTTCAAAGAATATGATGATGCACTCATGAACAAAATACATTGCAATTAAATATCATTTCTTGGGAGAGAAGGTTACAAATAAATAAGATTGAAATATGTGGACATAAAGGAGAAAGTTGCAAATATATTCACAAAGTCACTTCCTAAGGAGACATTTAAGTTTCTCTGATAGAATTTGGGAGTTCTTGCTCCCTTGTATTGATTCAAGAGGAAATTATAGGATGAGGTGGAGCTTGGTATCCCTACTACAAGAAGGGTTGGTTCTCTTGCAAAGTGTTTTCAGAAGTAGTGATGCATGGACTTAGGGGGAGTTTATTTGAGAAATAGAGTTTCTAGATGTTGTAGTGTGCCAGTATAAAATGGATTTTGATCTCAAAAATACATATCTATCACAAGGGGAGTAAATTCTACAACCAAGAAATAATTAAGATGTATTCTTTTAGGTTTGTTTGGTGGTCCCAACACTTTTTTGTTTTCCATCAATGAAAAAGGGGGATATTGTTGAGCATAAGTTTTCATTGATGTCAAACTAATGTTAGCAGGTCATTTTTGTTAATAGTGGTTATCAAAGGGTGTCAAGGCTGTCAAATGTGAAGGTTTTCAAAGATGAAGATTATAGGAGTACTTGAATTGTCATCTGACTTAAGGTTTCTAGAATTTTTTTGATCTACTGATTCACCCCCCTCTTATTAGATTGTGTGACCTTCATATAGAGACTTGTTACCATTTCAATTGTGGATGCACTAGATGGTATTTTTTCATGGATACCTATTATATCATTTTGTTCATGTTTAAACTCATCATGTGCACTCATTCCACTAGTGACACCTGAACTTGTAACCAAGATTAATGGGTCCATGTCTTCAACTATCAATCTCAATCTAAACGATCTCTAATGGATGTTAAAAATACCTATCACAGGTGCATAGAAACACATACCAACCCTTACTAAGTTGCTAGTATAAATCAAAACAACACCATGCAAATGAAAAATCATATCTATGATGGAGCAAAAGATATCTCCAATGTCATAGGATGATAGGAACTCATCATCAGGCCAACCTCTAATGCAAAAGGAGTGATCCCAACCTCTTTGATCCATCGAAATAGTTTTTTTCTTCAAGGTATACCTTGAAAAATACCTAACCAACAAGGTAGGACTACCATCTACCAACAATGTATGAGGTAGAAACTAATGGGTTAGGGATAGAATACTTCTACCCTCACACTTATCTCCATACCATAGACCATAGTCTATCTAAACTTCAAGCATATGCCTCTCAAAATCAAGTACCTCTATGACATCATCTTCATGAGGTATGACTTCCATAGATGACTAAATTTCTACTGAGGGTGATAAACATTGAACCAAGCTTAACTCCAAGAAAATCTCGTCAACCTGCATCTCTAATTCTTGAAGGGCCATTTGAATGCTCTTCAAGGAATACCTAGTAACCTTAAGATCATTAGTAAGCTTATCAACTTCCTCTTCTTTCCATTTTACTGCATCATAACAAATCTTTTCAAGAATGAGAAGGTATCTCTATCTAAAAGTAGGTGTGGTAGTTATATTTCACTACCACCAATGCTTCTCTAAGTGCCTAAAAAATTTGCGAGGGAAAGTTCTCCATCATGGATATTATGTGTTCCTAGAGCCCTCTAACAATAATTTTCCATCAACTTATGAGTATCATCAAAAAAATTTATGGCTCCAATAATCATATCTTCATTTACCTTCAATTTCCCTACCAAATGATGGGACCCCTGAGACTTATCATCTCCACAAAAAAAAATTATTTATTATCAACAACTTACTTTCCAAAATAAACTTCCTCTTTGTCATTCCTCATTCATAGCTCATGAAGAGTTAGATCTACACCAATGTAAAATTTATCCAACACCTAGATGCTAACACACTCAAATCATCATCAAAATCATCACTAAGATAAGATGTGGAATCATCATCATTCACTGATTGGAAAACATCCTTATTTTCCCTATCAACATGCCTATCATAAACACTAGTGTTATGAACCTCATAGGATATATCTAATGGAGTATTAAGGGTTGTTGTTTTTAAAATCAATCTAATTTATATTTGACATTGGAAATTCTTTACCAATATTTGAACTATCCTTACTGGAGTGATATAAATATTCTTCACTATATGTTAATTTAGAAACTTCAACATACTCATTTATTTCATCTTTCTTCTTAACTGATAAGCAAGGTTTTAGAATCTTAGGATTCTCTAACAATGATGTTAGGTTATTTTGGTATTCTTTGAAGACTTGCACAAATTATGTCATGAGTTCTTGGTTTTTCTTCATCTTCCTCAAAGAAACTGAACAACAACCAATTGAGAATGATAAAGATGAGTGTTGATCACTCAACAAGTAATTTGAAATAACTTTCCAATAATTACCCATCAGGCTCGTAGGAAGCACATTTCTAATACTACTGTAGTATCCCCACCCAAGATGGAACAATATTTTTATGATTTTGCTAGTTTGACAATGTAATCATTTTGTCAAACAATTGTTAGTTATGCTAACTGAGCTTATTCCATTTTGTTTCTCCAAGAAGTTGATCTTTTTTTGTGCAATAGTTTCAAAAATAAACTTCCCTCATAGGATTAAGATTACAAAATACTAAATATTGTAGATTGCTAACATGTAAGAAATTTAAATCAAGTTATATGCTTGATATAATACTACAAGTGCTTACATTTTCTAATAATGGAGTTCATAAAATTTTTCTTTTTGCATGAGGTTTTAGAAAATTAGATACAAGAAGATATATAAATATTTCCAATAGGTTTCACTAATATCAAATATCATATACCATCTCCAACACTTCAAAAATGAGTTTAATGAACATAAGAAGTAATTCTTACATTAATCAATGGATTACACAACAATATGCATTTATGCTAACCTAAAGTGATTGCACCCGCTCATTTTGGTTGATTCCTTAGAATGGACGACTATAAGAGGGAGCTTCTATGAGTGATTTTGATTCTTCAAGGGATTGATGCCTAATGATATATGGTGTCAGAGACATATAGGTCCATGTAGGACCTCCTCCACCTCTCCCTTACTTGATTCACTCCTTAAAATCTTTTAGATTACCTCATGTTTCTCTTTGACTTGTCCCTCATCATCAATTTACACAACACTCTTTTTAAAATGTGAAGGCACTAATATCTTGCTAGCTCCTCAAATGTGTGGCAACAATAAAATAGAATAAATATTTTTCTTTATCTACAATACCAAGGTGATGTGAATATTCCAAGTAGATGAAATGAGGTGTCAATTAATTCTTGAGACTCCTTCAAAAAATCTTCTTAAAATTTTATGATTCAATTTTTCCTCATTAGTGGTGATTAGAGAATATGGTAGTGCTTAATATAATATCATAATATGATTGGCGGATATATCATTAAATGACCCAACCTTGTTTTGAATCACCTAAATTCATCAGCTACATGTATTAAAAGAAAATAATAGTATTATATTTTTCGTTCCAAATATAATTGTACTTAATTCATCAATTATATCTACAAGTATAGATGCCTTCTTAGATGTAAATATTTAACACCAATGTATAAACATAGTCAACCTTTCAAAATAATAGTATCATATTTAGATATTTCTGAATATTCTCCATCACCAAAACTTCACTTTGTAAACTTGCAAATATTGCAATCTATGAACTTGAAACTTCATCTAATACCTACAACTCTTCCCATTAATTCTTCAAAACTCATACCTTAAAACTTTAATTGGAAAATTTACAAAACTCAAGAAATATTCTATTTTTGAATCTTCGTCAAACCCTTATATTTGAAATTTGTTTCTAGAGGAACCTTCACAAAATTTGAAACCAGTCACATTATCCTACAAATGTGAATCTTGAGTGAATCCACTTGAATCGAGCTAGGGAGGTGTAGCATAGAAAATTGTCACCTTAAAAATTTCACGCTATGTTGCCCCCCCTAAATAATTGAGCATAATTGACCCCCTAATTGCCTAAAACTATGCATTATAGAGTCCATTTGTATTGTTTTTCAATAAACTTCAAGCATTGAAAAAATGCAACCAATTATTACATTTCCCTTGATACATTATTTCCTAGAAGTTTGGGCCAAGACCCATACACCCTTGGGCATATGGATCCCCCTTCTTAGCCAAGACCCATTTTTGGACATGTTGTTGGCGGTATTTTAACATTAAAATTCAAATTTTAAGTGTCAACTTTCAAGATTTTTTTTTTTTGGAAATTAGAATAATAGTGTATAAATACCTAGTCCTTCGACCATTTGAAACTAGAATACAATTAGGAGATTTTATGAGGAATATTTATTGTTTTGATTATATGGGAAAATCAATTTTTGAAGGGACCTGAAACCCTTTAAAAGTTAAGATACAAAATGTTGCTCAAGAGATACTACGGTAAAGCACCAACAACATCCCAAAACCCAAAACATCAAAAGATACAAAATGTTGCTCGAAAGATAAAATAGTAAACTATCAACAACACCCAACAACAACAAAATGACAAAACAATAGGAAAGAAACCGAGACACAACAACAAAAAACCACACAAGAAAACAAAAAGACAAATAGAAAAGCATGACACTATTTCATACTGATTAAGGTGTTGTCCACCTCAAGCCCCTAGATTCTATGCATTTCAATCATGTCCAATAACTCTTTTTTCTCAGCTTCAAAGGAATTCTTCCAATCAGCTAACCCTCTAGCAACAGGGCCTTTACCATCACCTTTTGCACCTTTTTTCCCTTTACCTTTCATCGAGTGTTCATTCTCCATTAACTCAAAAAATATAGTTGGTCCTCCTTGAGCTCACTAATTTTACAAAACGAGACTTCCAAAGAGTCCACACTATTCTTCACTGAAATGTGGCAAGCATGGATAAGCTTATTTATATCCACATTAGTATCCAATATCTTGGCTTCTAAACCAACCAAACACTCTTTACACGGGGATTTGGAATCATGGGATGAACCCTCAAGATCTAAAATTCTATCAATCATAATATTTGAGGCTGAGCCTTTTGGAATATTCTTCAAATTCTCCTTCAAACCCCTTATTTTAATGTTTACCTTATTAAACTCTCGAAGAGTCCATTTTTCTAATTTGAAAGTGTTAGCGGCCCTTGCCCTTGCCACATCAAGAAGCTCAAACATAGAGGTGGAATCATCATTGAGATAGGAAAAGTCCTTAGAAAGGGGATTTACCTTTAGAGGCTTCGAATTTGCATGCTTCTACTTAGCATACTCCTCCTGAACCTTATTTTCCCCCTCTAGAACCATAATGGGAGAGCTACAAACTGGGGAGTCATCGATTTCCACTACCTTCTCTACAAAAGTATTCTCCTCATAGAGGACCATGTTGTCCTTAGCCATATCTTTCAAGGTCTGGTTCTCCAACCTAGCAATGCATTTGGAAACCCTTCTCAGCTTATCCTTAGCCTTCGTTGTGTTAAAAGGCGCAGGACAATTGAGAGGGGGTGAATCAGTTGTCACCAAATTCAAATTCAAAACTTTAAATACTTATTAGCTTCACAACCACACTGTTCTATTATTATGTATGAACATGAAATGTAGATAACAGAAAGTAAAATCAACACAATGAACACCAAATTTTACGTAGAAAATGCAATGAGGGAAAAACCATGTGAGGATTAACTTACAATATAAAGAGATAGTATAATTGATTACAAAGGCTCACTATCAAGGGCTCACTGCCCAGAAGAGGACTCACTATCCAGATACAAAGGCTCATTTCCTACAGAAAGGAATCACTATACAATAGGGAGGATCACTGCCTACTGATACAAAAGAAAACAAAAGATCCACCACAACAATTAGCACACATCTGTGGCCTTGATCAAAAGATTGACGAAACCTTTAGCTCACTTTCTTCAAGAATCTAACACAATGAAGTATTGCTGCCTCAACTCACTTTCACACACTTCTACTCTTTTAATTTGTTGCTTACTTTGTTACTTTTCCATCCTCATTCAATTCTTTGCAATTCGACTTGTATTTATACCATCTTCAACCTTAGAAGCTTTCTCCAAGGTTGGCCACATACAACCCATTTCATAAATTCAAATTAGGTCGATAGCTCAACATTCCTGCGGTGGAAAGGAATAAGAGTGGACCAATAAAAATACTTAACCAAGACCAAAAATAATGTCTCAGATCAACCACACACTTCATTAATTAAATTTAATTCTTCAAATGAAGTGTAAACACCAGGTCAGCCAAACCTAATGAAAACACAAATGAACATTGATGTACATGCTTCCCAAAAAGAAGATAGCATGTAGACGAAAAGAAAAACTTCATTATGCATGAGAACACATCTCAAGTTGCTTTAGATACATCTACATCAAGTGCAACAATCTCTTAACATCAAACTCCTTCCATCAGTCCATTCGGACTGTGCAAACACATACAACAACTCTGAAACTTGACTTTTGGATCACCAAACCAAATGCATCTTTTCTAGAACCAAGAGAACACCATTATAAGACACATTCCAGATCCGCAAGATATAAAATAGAATAGCAGAGGACTGCAAAGCAGAAACATTTCTTCCAGTCATAGACAACTAACTCTGCTAGAATGGTTCACACACTGGTAAACACAACTTTCACACTTCATCAAACCAAAAACTACAAATCAGTAGATATCACCATTAGATCATCAAAAATAACCCTTTAGATCCGTACAAGCATAGGATCAACATAGGAGAAATGCGGAGCACATACCATAGCACATTCTAAAAACATTCATAACTTTCACTTCTCTCTATTAATTTTCTCAAAAGCACTTGGAAACTCATCAATTCAACACATCTACAACATCATAAAGATAGCTCCATGTACTCACAACATCTCAATAGTATCTCAACTATACATGAAAAATCTGCAATATACTGAACTGTGTTGACATCAATGACAACATTAATGACAACACCACCAAATATGCTCATACTTGCAACAATCTCCCCCTTTGTCATTGATGGCAACACATGATGTGAAAAACCATCAAAGACAACATCCTGCACAATATTCTGGGACGACACCTTTTCTTCCTTTTCTTACTATTTTTCACATGAATTTCTCTCCCCCTTTGAAATCAATGGAAAAGACCAAAAAAATTGATCACCTCCCTTTAGGAGTGCACCCATTCAACTCATACTGCAACAATGAAAACCTTTTCTACTCCCCCTGTGGAGTAGACCCATTCATCAGTCCACATAAATGAAGAATCTATGAATTCACTAGATTAATGCAACTTCATTTGCACCTAGTTCAGAGGGCCAATGACCCCCAACCTCTCCCTAAGATACTCGAAAGTATCCTTTGGAAGAGCCTTAGTAAATATATCTACAATTTGTTCCTTTTTTGTCACATACTCTAATTTGAATTCATTCTCTAATGCTTTTTCTCTTAGGAAATGATATCTGATATATGTGTTTTTTGTTCTTGAATGCATAACCAAATTCTTTGAAATGTTTATAGCACTTGTGTTTTCACAAAAAATAGGAATAGGCTCATCACATATTACTCCAATGTCTTTCAGAGTTTGCTTCATCCACAAAACCTATGTGCAGCAGGATGTTGCAGCAATGTATTCTACCTCTATAGTGGATAAAGAAATCGAGTCTTGTTTCTTACTCAACCAAGAAACCAATCTTCTTCCAAGAAATAAAGCACCCCCACTGGTACTCTTCCAGTCATCCACACAACTAGCCCAATCTGCATTGGTATAAGCACTCAAGGTGAAATCAACACCTTCACTCTTATCTCCAATTATCTATTCCTTTGGATGATTCTTCTGCACATACTTAGGAGTCTTAGAAACATGTTGGGTGAAATCACAATACCATGTCTCACTTTTTTCTCAAGATGGACATTTACATCAATATTTTTAATTGAATCTTCATCTTTTGAGACCTATAGTAGCTAAACCATAAAGAATTTGAAGATGATGTGAACTAGTGGTTTGTGGAAATTTTTGTGTAGATTCTAAATATATAATTTTTCAAATTTTACAAAATAAATTATGAATCATTCAACATCTCCTTTAATAATTGGTTTTAGATAGAAAACAATATTTTTAGAAATTAACATTTGTGTCGTACAACATAACTTTTTTTCTATAAAGGATTAAATTCTAATTTTTGGAATATAGATTCTCAACATCAATATCTAGAGAAAGGATATTTTTTCATATTTTTTTATTGCATTTTTTTTCAAAATTAATTTTTGAAGTCACTGTAACTATAATTTGGATATATGTGTGTGTCATACAACTTAACTCTTTGTGTGTGTATCAAAATCCAATTTTTATTTTTTGGGTGAAACAAGGAAATCAATATCTAGGGAATGGGTATTTTTTTAAAAAAAATTACAATGTTTTACTATTTTTCCACCTCTACACAACAATGAGCTTGATGTTTAGAGAAAAACCTATGTTTAGTAAAAATTGAAAATTAAATACAAGATAAAATGAAAATATATCAAACCTATACTTGTTGGAAAGCTAGTTTTAAGGGCTACAATCTTGAAAAATATAATTTTTAAATTATTTTATTTAATCCCTCAAAAGGTAAAGAAAATGTGGTTTTTTTCCAGCATTTTGATAGTTGTAAAGGAGACTCCATTGTGGGTATGATTTAATACTATACGGGTTTTATCCAAGGGGGTTTGATCTAAGGGGGCTTATCTATCCCTCTTCAATTAAAACCATTTATATGGAGCCTCTCAAGACTTAAATCATTAGTTTTTCTTAAAACAATAATTTTAGGAAAAACTCAACACATCCCAAAAGTGGGACACAATATTGTGGTAGCACCTGGTTCTGGTTCATTTTCTTCTTCTTCATTCAGTTCTTCCTCTTCTTCTTCCTTCTCCTTGTTCTCTTCTGGTACATGTCCACATATAGGATCGTCAGGTTTAACTTCACTTATCTCAATAGGTCTATGCATTTCTTCATCAAATTTCACATTAGCACTTTCAACAATCTTCCTCAATATTTTATTAAAGCATCTATATGCCATACTAGTAGTAGAGTACCCAAGAAAAATCCCTTCATCACATCTAGCATCAAACTTTCCAAGATTCTCATCATCTCTTTTAATGTAACATCTGCTTCCAAATACCTTAAAGTACTTCACAGTAGGAGTCTCACCATTCCATAACTCAAAGGGAGTCTTTGTGATATTGCCTCTAATCTGAACTCTATTAAGAACATAAACAATAGTGTGTATTGTCTCTCTCCAGTACACATCCGGTACATTTGTCTCTTTCATCATGGTTCTTGTAGCTTCTTCTACCATCTAGTTTTTCCTCTCAACTACCCCATTCTACTGAGGGGTTTTTGGAGCGAAGAATTGTCTTTTTATACCATGCTCTTCACAGAATGTATTAAATTTATTGGAAGTGAATTCTCCACTTCTATCATATCTCATACATTTGATTCTCAAGTTCACTTCATTTTCCACTCTTTCTTTGAACACTTTAAACCTATCCAAAGCTTGAGTCTTTTCTCTAAGAAAAGAAACCTATGTCATTCGAGAATAATCATCAATAAGGATCATGAAATACTTGTCACCATTTAGGCTTCCTTTTCTATTTGAACGACAGAGGTTAGTATGAATCAACTCAAACATTTCGGTAGTAGATTTCTCTTTTCCCTTAAAACTAGTTCTTGTCTATTTCCCCAACTGACAACTTCTGCACATAGTATTAGCAAGCTTTGCGATTCTAGGTAGACCTCAGACTAGATCTCTTGAACTAATCCTAAATATATTATCAAAGTTTACATGTCCCATTCTCCAGTACCAAAACCAACTTTCATTGACTTGAGATACAAGGCACTGACCATCAACGCCCTTAAGCTAATAGATGTTTCCATGAGTTCTCCTTCAAGTAGCAACCATATCTCTAGATCCTTTTATGATTTCACAGGTATTATTCTGAAACACAAGCTTAAAACCATTGCTACACATCTAAGCAACACTCAAAAGGTTATGCCTCAAACCCTTTACATAATATACATTATTAGTACTATGAATTCCATCAAATCTAATAGAACATTTTCCAACAATCTTTGCTCCTAAATCATCACCAAACATGACCAAACCACCATCATAATTTTCAAGTTTAGTGAACTTACTTTTATCTCTAGTCATGTGATTAGAGCATCCACTATTAATCACCCAGTAGTCTTCATCATGTCAGCATGAAAGGTGGTGACCAAAGTACCTTACATCTCATTATTTTGGTTCTATAGAGCATTCTCTCTTGCACATTTTCTAGGGTTATCAGATACATATTTACTCTCCAAAGCTAAAAAAAAACATTCATTATCATCACCCCATAATCATATTCATCATCAGAGATTTCAGCTTCTTCTTTAACATAATACAACTTCTTATATTTTATCCTTTCTATCCTTATCTCTATGATCCCCCTTTTTCTTATGAACAACTCTATTCAGACATCTTGAAGCATAATGACTAATATTACCACAATTGAAACATTTAAAGGGAAACATATCTTTATATTTACCAGTACCTTTCTTCAACTTCCTGGTGAAATTCACTTCCAGGTCATCAGAACCATCACTATCCAAATCATCTTCAATATTCATTGCCTTAAATGTTGTTTTTGTATTTTCCTCTTTCTTTCCAAACTTTCTCATCTCAAATATAGTCAAGGTGCCAAATAGCTCTTCTTTAGTATACTTCTTAGGATCATACATTTCTTCAATAATTGAAATCTTATCAATGTAACACTTTGAAAGGGTTATTAGGATCTCAATTATATCTTCATCAATTAGTTTACCCCCTTGATTCCTAACATCATTCGTTGCAAGTTCAACCATCTGGAAATAGCTTGCAAAATCTTCACCTTCTTCCATTTTTAGATTCTCATAATTGTGCTTTTCCGTCAGATTTTTTGTCAATTTCACTCTGTCATTTCCTTCATAAAGATCTTCCAACTTCTTCCAAACTTCATAAGAGGTGTCCAAAGAAAGAATCTTAGTTCGCTCATTTTTAGATAGAGCACTAAAAATAGCATATCTTGCCTTCTCATTCTCCTCATAGACATAAACCTTATCTACAGTAGTAGGACCACTCACTGGAGCAACATACTTCATCTCAACAGCCTTCTAGGTCTTGTAACCAAGAGAGATAATATATCCTCTCATCTACACTTTCCAGTCACTGTAATCAGATCCATTGAACATAGGGATCACCAACTTATGTGCCATCATATCTTCCTTAAGCGGTTAATCTCTACACCAAGGAACCAAAGCTTTGATACCAATTGTTAAAAGGTGCAGGACAACCAAGAAGAGGGGGGGTGAATCAGTTGTCACCAAATTCAAATTCAAAACGTTAAACACTTATTAGCTTCACAACCATACTGTTTTGTTATTAGGTATGAACATGAAATGCAGATAATAGAAAGTAAAATCAACACAATGAACACCATATTTTACGTGGAAACCCTAATGATGGAAAAACCATGGTGAGGATTAACTCACAATATAAAGAGATAGCAAAACCAATTACAAAGGCTCGTTGCCAAGGGCTCATTGCCCAAAAGAGGACTCACTGTCTAGATACAAAGACTCAATGCCTATAGAAAGAACTCACTGTCCAATAGGGAGGCCCATTACCTACTGATACAAAAGAAAAAAAAGGATCCACCACAACAATTAAAACACATCCACAACCTTGATCAAAAGATTGCAAAAACCTTTAGCTCACTTCCTTTAGGAATCTAACACAATGAAGTAATGTTGCCTCAACTCACTTTCACACACTTTTGCTCTTTTAATTTCTGGCTTACTTTGTTATTTTTCCATCCTCATTCAATTCTTTGCAATTCAACTTGCATTTATACCATCTTCAACCTTAGAAACTTTCTCCAAGGTCAGCCACATATGCCTCATTTCATAAATTCAAATTAGGTCGGCAACTCAACATTCCCGCGGTGGAAAGGAATGAGAGTGGACCAATAAAAATACTTAAACAAGACCAAAAATAATGTCTTGGATCAACCACACACTTCCTTAATTAAATTTAATTCTTCAAATGAAGTATAAACACTAGGTCGACCAAACCTAATGAAAACACAAATGAACATTGATGTACATGCTTCCCAACAAGAAGATAACACATGGATGACGTAAAATGCTTTATTATGCATGAGAACAAATCTTAGGTTCCTTTAGATACATCTGCAACAAGTGCAACAATCTTCAAACACCGAACTCCTTCCATCAGTCCATCTGGATTGTATAAACACATACATCAACTTTGAAACTTGGCTTCCAGATCACCAAACCACACACATCTTTTCCAAAACTAAGAACAACATTATAAGACACATTCTAGATCCACAAGATCTAAAATAGAATAGCAGAGGACTGTGAAGTAGAAACATTTCTCCCAATCATAGACAACTATCTTTGCTAGAACGGTTCACACACCAGTGAACACAACTTTCAAACTTCATCAAACCAAAAACTACAAATTAGTAGATATCACCATCAGATCATCAGAAACAATCCTTCAAATCTACCCAACTATAGGATCAACATAGGAGAAATGCAGAGAACATATTGGAGCACATTCTAAACACATTCATAACTCTGACTTCTCTCTTTATTAATTTTCTCAAAAGCACTCAGAAACTCATCAATTCAGTACATTTGCAACAACAAAAAGATAGCTCCATGTACTCAAAACATCTCAAAATCATCTCAAATATAAATGCATAATTTGTAATATACTGAACTTTGTTGACATCAATGACAACACCACCAAATATGCTCATACTTGCAAAGCATTTTCATCACATTATCCTACAGATCCTCCTCTTTACCACCAACCTTAGTGTCTCCCTGGCCAATGTCCAAATATTTGTTCTTGGGAGTGGAATCACCAAAGCCTTCCTCTATATCCTCACTATTATAATGGGAATGCGACTCATTTAGAATAAGGCACTTAGCTACCCAATTTCTTTTAAGGTTACCCTTCTTCCTCTTTTTTGAGGAGGTAGTCATATGGGTTAGGGACCCATCCTCATCCTCTTCATTCTAATCCTCTTTCTTAGCAATGTTGGTATCCGAGCCAAAAGAGCCAGAGATTTTCTTAGAATCTTCTCCTTACCCTTAATTGCAGGGGCATGAACAAGTGATTTAACATGTTCCATGATTAAAATAATGAGAAACTCATGGAGGACTAGAGCCCTCCTATTTTTTAAGTGAGCATAAATAGAAATCTCCATGGAAGAAAATAGAAAAAATGGAAAGGAAATGAACAACCCATGTTTGAAATGATTTAAAAGAGTAAAATGATGGCCAAGGATTACAGTGAATCTACCTTCCAAAGTCACATATTGCATTTTCAACTCCACAATATTCGACCATACCTTCTTGAGAGACTTTCACTCATATCCCCAACTTTCCATTTTGATAAGTTTTTTTACATTCATCATCTTTGAAGAATTGAGCCATTGCTTCCTTGTTACTCTTCTTGTCCTTATAAAACTTACGACCAACCATCGAAACCCCAGTCATAGTAGCAATAGGCTCCTCATTGATGTCAACTACCAAGCCCTTTATTTGAATTTTTTTATTATGCCAACAAGAAAAAAAATCCACCAAAGCATTTGAGTCATGCCCATGCAATATTTCTAAGAATGGCATAAAATTCCCATGTTGTAGAATCCTCCAAATTTTCTTCTTCTTCCTCGAGCTCGCATAAGAATGCAACTCAAATCTCCTCTTTTCACCTCCCATTTCCTCAAAAACCAAAAGTAGAAAATGCTTGCAATTACCATTGAATTGATAGCCAACAAGCCGAACAAAACCCACAAAGCATGTGATCCAGGAATTTGTACTAAAGATTAAATGATGCCACCACATAGGCTCAACCAAAACCATCATTTCTCATTAAGATCCTAGCTTTCTTGAGGAGAGAGCCTTCCTCCCATGCATGATACTCATTTAACCTAACAACCTCATTGGTGAAAAAATCTGCCAATGCATTACTTTCTCAAAAAATGTGAGATATGTGGGTCTCTTCACAAGAGCTTAACATGATTATAGTATCCTTTATTAAGAGAAAGTCAAGAGAAACATATCAGATGTTTATTGTAGCAATTCAAGATCCAAGCATCATGTCAAACTGTTTGTGAGTTTATTTTATCATGTTAACATGGTTTTGTGAAGGCTAACCCTTGTTATAGGTCTCCAAAGCATTCAAGAAAAAAGGATCCAAATCCTTAAGGTGATTTGTATGACTTTAGTCCTTCAAGGAATCCATTGAAGGGTGGTGAGTTGCATCATTTTTTTCATTCATCATTCCTTCCTTTCAATTATCATTCCTATAATTGGTATTTTCATTGTGGAAGTGGAAACACTTACACGGGGTTTGACTGAGGAAATCCTCTAAAATGTCCCAAAATTTACTCTCTTTGTGAATGTGCATATCTTAGGTTGAAAATGATTGAAGAAGGATTGAAGACAATTCTCCATTGTTGCATTTTTTGTCATACATATTTTCAAGCCACGAAAACTCAATTACAGAAATATCTTCTAGTGTTCTGACAACTTTGCAAGTAAAAACAAAAGCCTCATATATTGTACCAAAGGACCCAAAAAAAATGATTAGGACCCCCTATCAGGGATTCATACACCCTTGGGTGATAGTTTCCTTCTACAATGGTTGGAACAAGCTTTTACGGGTTAATACTTATCACTCTACACTTTGTAGATCCACCTGCAAACTGTGGTTTCAATCTTTCAATTGTCGAGATCTTGCAATTTACATATTATGGAACATAGTATAACTAGGTTAATCATTTAAAATCAATTCCAATTCATTCTCATCCTCAATCAGATGTAGATTCAAGTTTGATTGGCTCACCTTCATGGTTGATAGTCAATCTAATCACCTTGTTGATCTACATCTTAATGTAACTTGGACAATGTCCACCCTTTCATCCTAGGTTCTTTGCATTTAGGACCTAGGATCCCCTTTTCTACATTACATTTTGGTGAACCTAACTTGTTAACATTATATACCTTCTAAAATTTCACCCTATATCTAAGTTATGCATTGCATTGTTTTGCATCTTTCATTTAGGGTTTCATCTTTGCATCATAAAAAAACATAAAAATTGCATTTACATTGTATCATATGTTGAATTAGGGTTTTTTCAGTCATATTTAGATCTGATTTGCATTCATTAGGTGATTAAAGTTTCAATTTTTTCATTGCATTTAAATTGCATCTTTAATTTAAGCCTAAAAAGTGAAAAAAAAAATTACATTGTTTTGTTTCAAGTTTGCATCAAATCATCATTTTCAGAATTTTGCATCTTAGACTTAGTCAATTGTTGCATGATTAAGATCTAGAAATTACATTCAAAGTTTTCCTTTATTGTTGCAAATTTACATTTGAATTACATTGTCTTGAATTGAAGAAATTCTGGAAAAATAATCATTGTTAAGCCTATCTACAAATAGAAATAGTAACATTAAACAACATAAAAGTTCAATTTTTCAATTTTTTGAACCCCTATTAGAGTCTTAGACACTCTTGGGTGTCCCTGTCCTACTACAGGTGTCTCAAAAAAACTTGTATAGTGTAATTTCTCTACATTATTAGTCTATTTTTGCTTGCAACTATCTCATTTGAAATTTTGGAAAACTGTTATTGCATGTTAAAGAAACTTGTCATTTTTCTTCATTTGTTGTAAATTTATGAAAAATTGTTGCATTTCAGTATTGAAGATTATCATATTTGTAGGTGCATTGCATGTATTTTTTGAAACATTACATTATTGGGATAAATTGCATTTTAGTTTTGTAAAATTTGAAATTCTTAAGTTGTTACAATGCATTTCAAAATCCATAAGGCAAATAGAGGCATGTTTCATTTTAAAATATGTGGTTTTGATATGGTTCAACATGGATTGTATAAGTATAATCTCCCTACTTATGATTACAATCTAGGAAAATGAAATGAGGTCACTAAAAAGCATGTTAGTAATTTTTCCAATATTTTTCCTAATTGTGAGAGTGTTTTGGCACAAGAGAATGAAATAATTGACACATTTCTTAATATCACTTTTCCTATTCTACACCCCTCTTCTAAAATCTCTCCCACTTGTGAGAATGTTTTGGTGCAAAAGGATGCAATCATGGAAAATCATGACAAACATAATTGTTTTCTCGTGATACCTCTCCTACATGTGACAAAGGTATGTTGGTGCTAGAAGACCCAATCATTGAGCATCATGAGAATCTTGTTTGTTTCTTTCCCAAAACCTCTCCTACTTGGGAAGATATTATGTCGCAAGAAGATGAAATCATTGACACATTTATTAATGTCACTTTTCCTAGTCTTCATTCATCTACCAACATCTCTCCCACTTGTGAGATTTTTTTCATGCAAAAGGATGCAATCATAGACAATCATGACAATCATATTTATCCTTCTCCCAATACCTCTCCTACTTGTGATGAAGGTATCTTGGTGTTAGAACATCCAATTAGTGAGAGTCATGATAATATTTTATGTCCCCATCCTAATGCTTCTCACACTTGGGAAGATAGTATGGCACAAGAGGATGACATCATTGATACATTCCTTTCAAAATATAGTAATATGACTACTTAGATAAAGATGCTAAGGTCATCCTAGATCCTCCATTGTTATAAAATTATCAACAAGAGATCAAATCTATTGAGGTTATGCACACACAAGTGACTATTAGGTATCCTTTGATTATTGTACCTCCCAAAACTCCTTTTGAACCTCCTAAAATTCCTCTAATTATTGGACCTCCTAAGTCACCTCTCATTATAGGACCTCCTAAGCCTCTAGGTGCTATCTTAAAATTTTCAAGAAAACTTATTAGTAATCATGTGTCACAACAACCAAATTATCACACAGTTTCCCATACATATAACACTAGAAATAATAAGAAACCAAGACAAATGTAAGCCATTCCCGCATAGATACCACTTCTACAACCTATTTTTCCTAGTTCCCCTCATTTACCTCAACATAGTGGAAAGGAGTATGATCTTGCTGAGAAACTTCATAACACTCCTGCTAAGATATCCTTATGGGTTTTGATTCAAACATCACCCGCTTACCATGAAATACTTCAAAAGGCTTTTCAAAACATTGTTATCTCTCCTAGTGCACAACCAAATAATGTAGCAGCTTTGATTGAGAATATGAATTAACCTTATTTGGACATTTTCTTTCTCCAAAGTGAATTACCTCCTTTAGAAACAAAAAAATAAAATAATAACCATGGTATCTAATCAAATAAAGAGGAAGCCATGATATCAACAAAATATATCACTAATTCATCAAAAGAATTTGAGTCTATAACTTTTAGAAAAGAAGAGAAAAACAAAAACTATACATCCAAATATGATGAGAATGATCATGAAAATCCACCTTCAAAAGAAATGGAAGCACTTTATGGAAGGGGATATCAAATTTTGAAACAATGTGGCTATAATGAAAAATAATGTGGTGTAAGAGAACAAGCTATATGTGTCCCTAAAGAGCCTAACATGAAATAAAAAATAATAGGTCTTGGTTATTGTCCTTCAATTAATCATACAAGAAACAAATAGCATTAGTTGTTGCTCCTTGTCATGTAATAGTTATAGTATCACACAATATTCACTACCATGCATGGGGGTATAAAATTGGCTTTATGCAATCATATGTCATTTCACAAGGAGTATCATATCATAATCCATCTAGGCTCATCTTTTTCCCAACACTTGAGGGGAAAGGGGTTGGGTAGCCTTGTCCTAGGTGCATTCCTTCTAGCAATGGATCCCTCTTTATCTCTTTAAAATGTTAGTGTAGCAAGTACACTAAAATTTTAAGGGGGGGCATATGGTCCCCCACTTGTTGTTTGGATAAGAAGTGGTCCCTTTTTAGTAATTATAGTATACATTTCCTAGGAAGCATGACCTTGTCAACAAAAAGTGTGGTCTTCTTAATCCATGTGATGTGTCTCCTTTGTGGTGAAATTGGATTGGACTTGATGTCCCATAAGAGTGTGACATTTCTTGGAATATGCCATTCTCCTTGGTGATAAAGCTATAACTAGTGTACCCTATAGTGTGATATTTTATTCCTTAACTAGTCCTCTCTTGGTGGTAATGTCATGTTTGATGTTTCCTAAGGTGTGACCATGTAAATTAAGCAAATCCCCTCTTATTATTACCTTTTTTTGTGATGTTATTGCAACATCCCTTGAGATTTAAAAACTTGTCATATTCATCCCTCATGACATATAACCTTATCATATTCATCCCTTGAGACATTAAACCTTTTTATTTCATGGAACCTAGCATAATACAACTTGCTAGCCATGTACAAACCTTTTTATTTCATGGAACCTGGCATAATACAACTTGTCATCCATGTGTAGCATTTTTTCTCCACTTTGTTCATTGGAATTGAACTTAGTGTAGCGTTGACATTAGCATTGATAATTTATGGCATCTTATCAAGGCTATCAGGGAGTATAGCTCTTGGTATGGTTGTTATGGGCACACCTTGTAGGCCTAGTTTGTGTTTCTCATTTTTCCACCTTGTTATGGGTACACCTTGTAGACGTAATGTGTGTTTCTCATATTATCTTGTCTTGAGGGCTCACCTGGTGAATATTGGACTTCACTAGCTTGTGTGTCTCCTAGTTTATGAGTCACCTAGTAAATATCAGACTTTGCTATGGTATGAGTCATGAACACCTTTTAACATGGCCATCTAGCATACTACAAGTTACTTTCCAGTGGAGTTGTTTGTTTCATGAGTGATGTGGCATGACACAGCTTGTTATTCCTCATGTGAGCTAACATTTATTTGATGGATAATGTTTGGTATTTGAGACAATTTAAGATCGAGGTCTCTTTTCCTTACCAACTCAAATCTTTTGGTACTAACCTTGTGTTTGTTTGTGTGTTTTATTATATGTTTTTCACATGTCTTCTTCATGTTTGTGGTTTTTCTACATCACGTTTTATTTCATTCTATCATCATCCATATATTATATTATTTCATGTGTTTTCATCATGTCTCCTTCATGTTTTCTGACATGTATGTATGTGTATATTGT
>VDFB02360373.1:0-16010 GCA_007258455.2 Sequoia sempervirens
CAATGAGGTTAGTTTAAGTAAGCCATCACGAAGACAAAGTTGCACTTGTTCATTTTATAGCCACAAGGTAATTGTGAGTTCTTTTTAAAGCAACAAAGGACAAATGAAAGTTGTTTTGTTCAATTGTTAACCAAAAAAAAACTCTAGTAAGTTGTAGTCCTAATAATGTTCATTTTAAGCCTTTGCAAAAATTGAAAAGATTCTTTTTAAAAGCCCAAACGAAATTAGTATCCTAAGCAAGAAGAGATAACAACTTCTTAAGAGTTTTAAACAAACACTAAAGTGTTTAAAAACACTTTGATCTTGTGAAGTACCATCATCATGCTTCCTTTTCTTTCGTTTTAATTGATCCAATCCTACAAGAAATAAAACCAGTCAGATTCTAAAAAACACAGAGGTTAAAAAGAAAAAAATAGAAGATAAACTTATCATTTCACAAAAAGCATGTGCTAAAATGAAATTTCAACTTTTTACTCCCTACCAGTGGCGCAACCTGTGATTGCATCGCAATTTTATTTCTCCAGCAGTGTTGTATAGCATTGCTTACCAGTCAACAGTGCTTTGTACCCGAACCAGTGAGCTCAAATGCGTCGCCCTTTTGTTCAGTGGTGTTATTCAAAATTTTTAGGCGGGATGGCTAAAGCATCGTAATTTGATTTTTTAGTGGTGCTATATGGCAATGTTGGAGAGCCAATGGTGCTAAAACAATGAAACCGAGCTTCCAACGTTGGAATTTTCCTGTGCACAAACAAAAACACGAAAATTTTAGAAAAACGTGATTAAAAATGAGATTATGCCCTCCGTCTAGTGCCAAAATGTGCGAACCCCAATCCAAATAATGCAAAACAATAAGAACAAACACATTAGATGGTGAAATACAAACAATAAGGAACAAGGATTCCCCATGAAATCCATTAGAAAAGTTTAAAATAGGAAATGAGACAAGAATGAAATGAAAGATCAATAAAGCAAGCTAAATCATATTGAAGACAATGCAAAATATTGATCCCATGGGAGAATTGGTGCCAATTTGATGTGAAAATTGGTCCTTTCCCAACTCGTATGATGCAAGATTGATGTATGATGAAGAGTGATCTACTTTGTTGATGCTTGATGAGTGCTCCAATAGAAAATTTGCATAACATAGCTAAGATTCAAAGATTATGGATGAGAATTGCTAATGATTTGAGCATGGTAAGTTTACTTTGTGGATGGATCAAGAAGATGAGCTCTTCATTTATAGATGAGATAGATTAGAGAAGAGGAAAAAGGGATGAATGTGGGACTAATCTTCAACAAATGAGAAGAAGCCACATGTCATCATGTGAATGGTTGAGGAATGAGCACATTTGAAGAATGTGCAAAGAGGGGGGAGATTCAAATTCAAAATATGGCTTGAAGGATGAGGTGAAAAGTGAAGTTAATGCCACATGGCTCAAGAAAAGGACATGTAAGAGATTTAAATGCTTTTGTTGGAAGGGACAAGTCCTTTTGGGGAGATTTCAAATTTGAGGAATATTCCATCTTGATGCCTTTTTGAATGAAAATAGATGATTTATAAATCAATTAAATTGATTTTCATGTGCAAGTTGCAAAATCTAGAGGATTGGGTGATTAGGATTAAATTAATCAGGATTTGATTAATTTAAGAGGAGATTAGGTGATTTGACTATTTGATTTAGATTTGTGGGTTGAAATAAATCAAAAGAGATGAAAATGATTAAAGACCTAGTTAAATAAATATTTTTGATTTATTTAACCAAAGGGGGTGATGTTAGATTAAATTAGATAAATGTTTGATTTATTTAATTTAATTAGATGAATTTTAGAGATTTAATCAAATAATATGGATTATTTAATTAAATAAAGATAAGAAAGATGAAATGACCTAGCTAATTACACAGAGACAATGATTTAATTAAATAGGGATTTATTTAATTAAAAGGGGAATTATGAAACACTTAATCAAATAAGGCTATTTGATTAAATGGTTAGATAGAGGGATAATTCAGGATGAGGTGATGTTAGTAGATCAGGATCAAGTGTGCAATATCAATCGTATATTTTCTATGTCTACAAAATATATTCTCTTTATTACATTCCAATCATACACAAAGTTGTTGAATGGAATCTAATAGAAAATATTATTCAATCTAATATATGCAAAATCTAGATGTACTTCTCGATAGGGTACCCTACTATATACGGTCCACGAGAATCCATTTATTTCTGAATTGTAAACAAACTTAAAAGAAGATGTCAAATCTCCCATAGGGATAGGAAGAGGAATAAGTTTCTGAAATATAAAATAATAATTAATGAAACAAAAGTATAGAAGTTGAATAAGGACTCTACACTTAATCAAGATTAACTGTTATAACTAAAAACATGTCCAAATAGATTAGTTCCTATTATAAATATTTTTCCTCATTGGAACTTGAACTCCTTTCTCCTTCATGAATTATTAAAAGATAGGAGTGACAATTGGTCATCCATGATCTTGTCCTTAAATGACTACCTCCATCTTTGTCTAAAAGTGTGATCATGTTGTAAGAAATTAACTCCTTTGCATTAGACTATCATTCTTCTGCTATGGGTTGATAGGTTCCTTGTTGCACTTGGGTTAGTCCTTATTTCTTGAAGACATTTTCATTGCTAAGAACTACAATAAAAAATGAAATTATCCTAAATTCAAAAACATTTGTATTTCATACACACAAATATTGATATAACATATATCAACTTCAAATGCTTTAAAATTCTTAAAGTATATAAAAAGGCCTTGTAATGTCTTTCCAATTTTAGCAAAAAATAAGATAAAAGTATGTAAATAAAGCAAGGAAATAGGATATTCTTTTGGCTCATCATCCACCCAACTTAAAACTTCTTCCTTGTCTTCAAGCAACTTAGGGCCTTAAGTGATATTGAATTGCAACCTCCCTATAGTTCACTATATTGGTAACCCTTTCTTCCAACATCAAGTAAAACCCTCTATATTTTGATATCTTCTCCCATTTGGTGTCTTATGCTGCATTGATCTCTTTTCTTTTTCTAGTGCAATATGGAAATTGGAATAGGAGAAGAGGAGGGTGGAATGCCAAGGGGAACCAAGTGATGTTATTTTCAAGGGATTTTGATATATACTTATGGGCTCTTTTTACTATTACAAGATAGTTAAGAACTAAGTGGGGTTATTTTCTTCACAACTCTGGGGTTGTTATCTCCATATTTCTTGAGAGAAATCAAGTGTCTATTTGCAATCCCTATTGAAAACTCTTGAAACCTTTTATAGTCCCATTCTTTGTATTCCAGAATCTTCTCCCTTGCTCTCCTTAATTCTACCAATCCGATCCATTCATCCACCACCTCATGAGGATTTTCATCTTCTACCCTAATTAGGAGGGAAATGACTTATTTTTCTTGATAATCCCTCTATATCTACCATCTTTGCTACTCATTCCTTATAAATGAATCTAACTCTTTATTTTTTACATCTTTGAAAAACATGAGTGGATTCCATGTAGAGTCATGAGGGATAGCTAGGTTATGAAAATAAAATTCACATAGTTGATCCTACATTTTTGGGGTTGATCACTTATATGTTTCCAAGAATAAAGTAGGTAAAGATATAGAGACTAGAAGATCACTAATTAATTGACTAAATTGAAAAATTAAAAATTTTTCTTTCAAGTATAAGGTATAAACCCCTGAAGGGAGGGGGTCTACACTTCAAAAGTTGTACCATCTTGTTAGCCAACTCCTCTATTTTGACCTTCAGTTTCTTAATTTTGTATTTTTTTGGTCAATTTTCTTGGTGTGTGTTGTTATCAACTTAAATTTTTCTTTCTCCTAAGATTTTTGTTTCTAAGAGAATTCCCTTATATTATTCCACAATTCAATTCCAAGGGCCAATAGAGAAGGGTTTCTAGAATTCTCAAGGTTGCAACTTGATTCATATGATGTGGATTCTTGTTGTTAACTTCAGAAAGTGTCAATTGTGCCAACTTCTCCAATCCTGATCCTTGTTGATCAAAGACATACAACCTTTTCTCTAGCTCTCGAATTTTGTTTTCTAATCCTTCCTCCCTCTACTAGTATCCTTTAAGTTGTTCTTCTATCTCTTTAATTATTTGCAAGGCTTATTGTAACTCCTTTCTCTCATTCTTTCCTTTTATAAGTAACTCCTCTTCTTTCTCCAAAAATATTTCCTCCTCAACCTCCTCGGGTGGAACAAAACCTTCTTTAGAAGCATGGCTTCTTGGAGTTATGTTATTCTTTTTAGATGTAAATAAGTCCTCTAAATTTGAATCTAAACTATTGCTCAAATATAGAGGCTATAATATTTTAGGTTGCTTATCACCACTAGAAACCCTTTCTTCTTCAATATATGTTTCACTCTCAACTACAAAAATCTTTTTCTTTTGATTTTTAACCTTTCCCTTTATATGCCCTTTCCTTCTAAGGAAGTGTGATTGCCTCCTTGGTTGTGTTGGACTCTTCATATTCTCCTTGGGTTTAGAAGTAGAGCTACACTTTTTCTCTTATGGGGCCTAAAAGGGCTCTTGGAAGATGTAGGGGTTTTTGTGACTCCTTCTATTATAGGTTGCTCCCCAAAAGTTGCATGTTGAGTTTCTTGCTCTGCCTGTTCCCCAGTGTTATAGGTAGGTGAGGCAATATGTGAAACATAAGATTTATTTTCCTCTTTTGTAGTCCTAAAAGGTTCTCCCATTTATTGTTCTTTGTTTAACTCCTATGTATTTGGCCTTATGAAAATGCCATTTATATTGTTGTAGGTTAAGAAATCTTCCCAAGATACATTGGGAAATTGGATTATGAGACTTCATTTATTTAACAAGGTGACCAAGAAAAAATGTGACAAAGAAGATTGGTTTCTTTTCTTCTTATATTCAACATACATTTTTTTCAAGAGATTGTATAAGAAATTTGAGACATTCATAGTTCTCTGATGACGTAAGTGACTAAGGAGTTTAAATTGCATAGTGTATAATAGGGATTTTGTAGCATCGTAGGTCAAATATGTAACAATGTAAGAAGCAAAAAAAGCCCAAATTCAAGGTAAAGAAAATCTTTTTGTATCTTGAGATGAAAAAACTAAATTCTCCCCTAGCATTGAAAAATCATTCCTAGCCACAATTGCATCTACTCTTACTAGAAATTCTTCCCTTGTTCTTGGTAATCTTGATACTTCTAACACTGTTGCCTCTGAAGCATCTACCTTTAGTCCTCTAATTATGGCTTCATCATTCTGCAAGGTGCTTGCAAACTATTGAGTCATAAGTTCATTATATTTTACATAATTACTATTATCGTGTATTTTGTGTTTTTGTGTTTCTTGTGATTGTAAATTGGTTTCACATGTTGAGATAAGGGGATTGTGCTAAGGTGATAGGATGCATTTTATTCTACCTTGAGAACATGATGATTTGTCAAGATGTATGGCATCAAATGATGAGTGTTGTTATAGTATCAAGCATGAGTAGTAGTCATTTGGAGGTTTTATATATGATCTTGGGTGTTTATTGTTAATCAATATTAGTGTTATCAATTATGTAAATTATTAAATTATATGCAAGCCATAATTGTCTTGTATATGCCTTGTACTTTTGTGCTTTCTAAGTGTTGGAAGGACTTGGTTGACATCATATAATTCATTTGATGTGTTTATGATGTGGTACACATGTGTTGTGAAAATGGTTCATCTTGGATAAGTTGTTTAACTATAGACTTGATTGTATGTCTATGAGAATAAAAGACAAAGTGAACTAAAAGGATGATCATTAGTCTTGTGTTTGTACTCCACATTTTTGGATTATAAGTTTTGTGCTTCATTGTTAAACTAATGGTTAGAGAGGGTTGGGTTCTTTCAATGTGTTGATTTAATGTCTCCCCCACTAATAGGTAGAACTTAGAGGGATTATCTTATAGATTCAAGTTAGAAACTTTATATACATTTGTACATAGATACATACATGTATACATATGTATGTACACAACACGACTCTAGGAAAATTCACCGCCAACAATAAATTAATTTGATTTTTTTTTTTATAATCTGTACTCTTTACTAATTGTTCAAAATTGATATAAATAAATAAACAAAAATTTCATTAATTAAGAAACACTAATTATTTATCAATACATAATTGTATTAAGATATTCTATCAAAATAAACATAAAAAAATATTATTTCTATATTTCGTTGAATTGAATAACGTGGTAAAGCTAAGATCTTTGAATCAGTCAAAATTGGAAACTTCTAAAGGAGGGTTTGTGTGTGAACTCGATTTGATTAATGCCCCTTGCGCTGGAATGGATTTACTCCTGTCATTTCATGCACTTAATTTTTTTTTTTGTATTGAATAAGCTGAGAGGAATTAGGGGAGAGGGACCCATAGTGGAGCACCCTAACTTTGCGTTTCTCAAAATCCTATGTAGAAATTTCAAATCACTCCCAATTGTGTACAACAGTTTATTTGGCAACTCATGTGCTTCTATATTTCGTTTTAGAGCCACATCATCAAATATGATGCCATATCAACATGTTTTTTGTTGAGGTATCCAAAAAGGCCCAAAAAATAAGTGAGACCGATAGTGGTGCACTAAGTCATGTTTTATTGGTGCGTTGATGTGGCATCACATGATTTGTCACTTTGCATACTTTATATATAAAACGTGTTTTGCAATTGGATATTAAAGTGCTCCACTATGGGGCCCGCTGAGGACTACTTCTATCCCCACTATTGGACCCTGCTCCATTATAGGCCCCTCTCCCCTACAATGAATAAAAAATAACCAGCAATAGTACTAAAGATTTTACAATGTCTAAACTGTACATCCAGTACACAGCAAACTTAAGATGGAACAACTAAGAAAACAGCACTAAAGATTTGCACATCTACACAATCAGTATGCAGCAATTTCATGCACTTAGTTGGGTTAATGTATTATATTAGTACATAAATGGTAGTCAAATATTAGTACGTCAACGGTTTGATTAATTCCCCCCGCGTCTATCACCTTCGATATTGGAGTAATCTGGCCGTCTAGGTTATTCAGTCTTTCATAGCCAAAGTCAAGTCTTCTGTGGGCAGTGGGCCCTTATTGTATTGTCATGTATTACAGACAAACCTCTGCGAAATTGGGGACCTCTTTACCGCTATGTACGTCTGTACTGAGAAACGTCTTTTTATGGCGCACTATTATTTCTCCCACACAGACCAACACTTGGTACCTCACTCCGTACTGTTAAAAAAGTTCACCAATTCTATTTCATTCCAACTTTAGTTTTCCTATTCTCCGCAATTTCCTCTGTCTGTCTTTCTATCACCTTCACTCATGTCTTTTTATTAAAATAGATCTTCCAGGCAATTTCCCCCTGTGTCTTTCTATCACCTTCAATCATGTCTTTTTATTAAAGTATATCTTCCAAGCAATCAGTCATATCTTTCTGTCTTCTCTGCAATTTCCATCCTATCTGTCTTTCTATCACCTTCAGTCATGTATTTCTATTAAAATATATCTTCCAGGCAACCAATCATATATTTCTCTTCTCCACAATTTCTTTTCTCTCTGTCTTTCTATCACCTTCAGTCATGTCTTTTTATTTAAATATGTCTTCTAGACAATCAGTCATATCTTTCTGTCTTCTAGACAATTTTCTCCTCTATCTTTTTATCACCTTCAGTCAATGTCTTTCTATTAAAATATATCTTCCAAGCAATCTCCCTTCTTTTGTCTTTTTGATAGAATTTTGTTGTTGTCATCTTTTATTTGTGTGATGATCTTTAAGATTTGATCTAATGATTCTTAAGATTTTATTTAATGATTTTCAAGATTTTATGTATTATAGACTTGATAAAATATATCATCTTTTGTTTGTCTGATGATTCTCAAGATTTTATGTATTATAGACTTGATAAAATAAATCACATTTTGTTTGTGTGACGATTCTCAAGATTTTATGTATTATGCTTTGATGTATGTATAGCACTAATTCTCTTATTTTAATTTACAATAATTTTTACATGTCTTCTTAGGTTTTGACTTTTTTTTTGGTCTAATGAAGCAAGGCAACCACTAATCACCACTAATAGGATCAATATTTTTATTAAAATATGTTTCTCTATCCTTCTTAGTAGGATATACTAGATTAGATTCTTCCTACTTGTGTAACTCAATATTGTGAATATGTGTTAAATCATTTGTAAGTTCAAATCTTATAAACTTCCAAAGCGTTATATGAATTTTAGGTTGCACATCAAGTATGTAAATTTTATGTGCCAATGAGATACTATACAAAATACCCACCAACAAGTCTCATCGCTATGAGACAACAAGATAAAGTACGAGATGATATAATCCATCTCAATAACAAGAGGAAACATCTTAGAATGGTCAATACACTTAACTAGTGAAAATACCTTAGCCACAAGATGTGTCTTATACTTGCTAATGGATCCATTTACTAAATATTTGTTCTATGGAACCACATAAAATGAACCAACTTTCTTCCCTTAGGAAGAGGTATAAGATCACATGTTGCATCAGATCATATTACCATATTCATGCACATATCTAAGACACAACCCTATGAAGAATTTAATAATACAAATCTCAATAATTTTATCCAATGTTAATTAAATGAAATGAAACATACCATCACAAAGATCATACATCATTTGCAAAATATTAGGCATGATCCTGTGATTTATCCAAAATATCAAAATACACCATCTAGTAGAGTTCCACGCAGAAAAATGTATATGTTTGTTGTAATAAAAATGATTTCCCAACCTTATAAAAGTTTCCAAAAAAAATATAAATAGGAACTAGGCATCCCAAAATTTATGGGTTTGAAAGATTTTAACATAAACTTAACCCTAGGCAACTTGCTCTCTCTTTAAAACTAATTGAGAACTAAATAAAAATTAACTAAAATCTAGCAAAGAACTACAAGCTGAGTGGGAAATCACATGCCGTCTTAGCATCTATTAAACTAGACATTGATTTATTACATTTATTTGAAAGA
Source organism: Sequoia sempervirens (assembly GCA_007258455.2). Classification (NCBI taxonomy): domain Eukaryota; kingdom Viridiplantae; phylum Streptophyta; class Pinopsida; order Cupressales; family Cupressaceae; genus Sequoia; species Sequoia sempervirens. Next base: position 9,050 of record VDFB02360373.1, read on the forward strand.
ATAAAGAATGCATAAAGTGAAACTAGCGCCTAAATTACTTTGGGTCTAAAAAATCATTTGAAAAGGCATTGATGACTTCATTTAAGTCATTCATATTAGGGCCATTTTGATACTTCAACTTAATCCTCTAAGAAAAGGTAGATTCTTCTAATTTCCCTTGCAATTCATCAAAACCGACTAGCTCTTCTTGAAATTTCTAAATATTTGCTTTGATTTTTGCCATTTTGTCAATGGAATTCTCAAATACTGACTCATGTAATGAATCTAGAAATTATTTTATCATCTTAATAATTGAGGTTACCATTTATGTTGTTTCCTAGAACATGCAAGAGAGGTCTTCGATGATTTTTTTCAATCTTTTTCATCACTCTGTCTCCTAACCCTCTATTTCTATTCAACTTGCCTTTACACTTCTTGACTCTCAATTTTCCCGTTCTTTTAAACACTCATTTGGTTTGTCTAGGTCTTCTTCCTCAAGAACAATTGCCTTGACAAGCTCTTCAAAAGGTGTAGCTTTTATTCTTTGTAAAATTAGGATGTAATCTTCCCACATGAGAAGGTCTTCATCCACCTTAGAATCCATCTATGGGGCCCAATTGGCTTAATTACTAATAGATTGATAAGCCCACATTGCCTTATTACTCCGCCGCTGAGTGATTGCAAGATTTGTTTCCATTCCTTTGCAACTAAAGGAGGCTCTCTAGATTTGGATGTTGAGCACCCTTATTTTTAATGTTGCTTGCAAAATCAATCTTGATGCAGTAAAATTAATAGGCCCAACCAAATGGTTAACATAATTCATCAACTGTGCAACCCAAGCCTTAATATATTCTTTTGTATTCTCATCCTTCTTTATCCATTCCAAAATTATAGAAACAACCAATTGCAAGGAACGTTTGTCTCCTTCTTAGGTGTGAGTACCCAAATTTAATTGTTATATCTAATAATCCCTAGGTGGCATGTTTGCTTCTAGAATTTCGACCAAGGGGATAACAATTCATGCTCTATTACTTCCTTGCTCATCTATTGTTGTAGTGGATACTCATCTTTCTCTCTTTCTCTTTCTTGTAAGGATTCTATGTGAATAGAGAAATCTTCCTCCTCTACTTGAACATACATTATTTTTCTCTTCGGAATAGTATGGTTGAGCCATATTAGGAGGCTAGATGTTCCCTCTTGTAGTTGATGAGAAGTGGTCTAAGAAGTCGTTCTTATCCCTTCATATTATGTTTATTGTGTTGTTTGATGTGGCAGAGGAAATGGATGAGGGGAATGAAGGATTTCACTATTAGCAAAGGCTTGATAATTCTCACGGGTGTCTTCTCCTTGCTTCTTCTCTTGCTTTGCTTCTATATTTTCAACATTACCATTTATTTTTTCTCTGTGTTAAGGATGTGAGGGTGAAGGTATATGAGTATCAAGTGGTGGAAATGGAGGAGTTGGAGTATGAGGTGGAGGAATTGGAGGTAGACATGGTGAATCCATGTCACAAGTGGTATGTGTTAAAGGATATGGTGGTGGAGTTGAGATAGAATATTTGTGAGGATGATATCTAAAGGAGTTAGAGTATGAGATTCATGGAAGGGAGCCAAAGACGAGGATTGAGGTTGAGAAGAAGGTTGTGAAATGAGAGAAAATAGAGTGCATGTTCGTTTCTTCCTCTAAAGAGGAAATTATTATTCTTCTAATTTCAAAGTTTTCTTATAATCTCTACTCTTTACTAATTGTTCAAGATTGATATAAATAAATAAACAAAAATATCATTGATTAAGAAACATTAATTTTTTTATCAATATATAATTGTATTAAGATATTTTATCAAAATAAACAAAAAAAAAAAGAAATTATTGTTTTTATATTCCATTGAAATGAATATAACTTGGTAGCCCTAAAGCTGAGATCTTTGAATCAGTCAAAGTTGGAAACTTCCCAAGGGGGGTTTGCGTTTGAACTCAATTTGATTGATGCCCTTGCGCTGGAATGAATTTACTGCTGTCATTTCATGTACTTGGTTATATTAATGCATTCGATTAATACATAAATGGTAGTCAAATATTAGTACATAAACGGTTTGATTACCTAATTCCCCAAATAATCTTTGTACCACCTTCAGTATTGAAGAGTACCTAGGTAATCTATTAGGTTATTCCAGTCACTGAGAAACGTCTCTTTATGGCGCACTATTATTTCTCTCACGCCCCACTCCCAGACAGCCCAACGCTTGGTACCTCACTCCGCACTGTTAAAATCTGTTCACCAATTCTATTTCATTCCTACTTTAGTTTTCCTACTGTCTTTCTATCACACACTCTTCTCCGCAATTTTCCCCGTCATTGTATCACCTTCAGTAATACACTTTAACTAGTGAAAATACATTAGCGACAAGACGTGTCTTATATTTGCTAGTGGATCAATTTACCAAATATTTGGTTCTATAGAACCACATAAAATGAACCAAGTTTTCTCTCAAGAAGAGGTACAAGATTACATGTTGCATCAAATCATATTACGATATTCGTCTAAGGCACAACCCTATGAAGAATTCAATAATACAAATCTCACTAATTTATGAAATGAAACATATCATCACCAAGATCACACAATCATTTGTATAATAAGAGGCATGATCTTTTGATTCATCCAAAATATCAAAATATGCCATTTAGTAGAGTTCCACGGTGAAAATATATATGTTTGTTGTAATAAAAATGATTTCTAACCCTTACAAAAGTTTCCAAAAAAATATAAATAGGAACTAGGCATCCCAAAATTTATGGATTTGAAAGGTTTTAATAGAAAATTAACCCTAGGCAACTTGCTCTATCTTTAAAGCAAACTGAGAACTAATTGAAATTTAATTAAAATCCAACAAAGAATTACGAGATGATTTGGAAATCACATGCCACCTTAGCATTTATCAAACTAGACATTGGTTTATTACATTTATTTGAAAGAATAAAGAATGCATAAAGTAAAACTAGTGACTAAATTACTTTGAGTCTAGAAAGTTATCTCAAAAGACATTAATGACTTCATTTAAGTGATTCATATTAGGGCCCTCTTGATACTTTGACTTATCCTCTGAGAAAAGGTAGATTCTTCTAATTTCCCTTGCAATTAATCAAAACCGACTAGCTCTTCTTGAATTTTTTGAATATTTACTTTGAATTTCATCATTTTGTCAATGGAATTCTCATAAATGACTCATGTAATGAATTTGGAAATTATTTTACCATCTTAATAGTTGGTGTTACCATTGATGTTGTCTCCTAGAACATGCAAGAGAGGTCTTCAATGAACTTTTTCAATCTTTGTCTTCACTTTGTTTGCTAACCCTCTATTTTTTATTAGCTTGCCTTTACACTTCTTAAGCACCTTGACTCTCAATTATCCTGTACTTTTAACCACTCGTTTAGTTTTTCTTAGTTTTCTTCCTCAAGAACAACTACCTTGACAAGCTCTTTAAAAGGTGTAGCTTTTATTCTTTGTAAAATTAGGATGTAATCTTCCCACATGAGAAGGCCTTCATCCACCTCATAATCCATTTGTTGGGCCAAGTTGGCTTCATTACTAATAGATTGACAAGCTCTCATTGCCTTCCTTATTACTCCACCCCAGAGCTCTTGTAAGATTTCTATCCATTTCTTAGCAGCTAAGAGGAGGCCCTCTAGATTTGGATGTTGAGTGCCCTTATTTAATTTTGCTTGCAAAAACAGTCTTGGTGTGGTAAAATAAACAAGCCAACCCAAATGGTTAATATAAGTCATCAACTGTGCAACCTAGGCCTTAATATATTCTTTTGTATTCTCATCCTTCTTTACCCATTCTAAAATTTTAGAAACAACTAATTGCAAGGAATGTTTCTCTCTTTCTTGGGTCTGAGTACCCAAATTTAATTGTTGTATCTGATAATCCCTAGGCGTCATGTTTTCTTCTAGATTTTCAACCAAGGGGATAACAATTCATGTTATCTTATTTCCTTGCTCATCCATTGTTGTAGTGGATATTCATATTTCTCTCTTTCTCTTGCTTATAAGTTCTTGGAAGGATTCTATGGGAATAGAGAAATATTCCTCTTCTACTTGAACATACATTTTTTTTCTCTTTTGAATAGTATGGTTGAGCCATACTAGGAGGCTAGATGTTTCCTCCTATAGTTGATGATAAGGAGAATGAGAAGTCATCCTTATCCCTTCATATTGTATTTCTTGTGTTGTTTGATGTGGTGGAGGTGATGGATGAGGGGAATTTGAAATATTTCACTATTTGCAAAGGCTTGAGAATTATAATGGGTATCTTCTCCTTGCTTATCCTTATGCTTTGCTTCTCAATTTTCAAGATTACCATTTATTTTTTCTCCTTGTTAAGGATGTGGGGTGAAGGTATATGAGTATCAAGTGGTGGAGATGGAGAAGGAGTTGGAGTATGAGCTGGAGGAATTGGAGGTGGACTGGTGAATCCATGTTATGAGTGGTTGTATGTGTTAAAGGATATGGTGGTGGAATTGAGATAGAAGATTCATGAGGATGAGATGAAGTAGTTAGAGTATGAGATTCATAGGATGGAGACAAACATGAGAATTGAGGTTGAGAAGAAGGTTGTGAAATGAGGGAAACTAGAGTGCATGTTCTTTTCATCCTCTAGAGAGGAAATTCTTCTTCTTCACTAGTTTCTATCAAAATCATCTTCTTTGGCTCATTTCTCTTGAGACCTGCTTCCTTGAATGTTGTCTTTTTATTTTTCTTTTTGGCTACAACACTAGATGGTTATCCAAATTTCTTTGGTTGTTTTCTTAAGCTTTTAGCCATGTTAACTCCAACATGGTAAATGGTGTAGTTGAACATTATTGAGAGAAAGCCACCACATTTTTTCCCTTACTCTATAAGTGAATCTTCTTACATTGAAAATTCCACATATGAATGGGTAGATTAAAAATCCTGTGGTTATTGTATGCAATAAGAAAAACTTTCCCATCATTCGTCAACTCCTTTGGTACCTTTGCTATATTACAAGCTCTTTATAACTCTAAAATCAATATGCAATGCTTGATCAATCTAATTGTATATTCATCTATACAATACTTCCAATTATCCCCTAGGGCGAGCTCATTTTTTTAGTAAGCTCCAATGACCTTACTAATCTTCCCATTGGAATCAAACTTGTTTCTGGTATCATTATACAAATACATGGTCCATGGAGCCATTTTAATTTTAGTTATCCTTGTTGTTTGCAAGTTTGCACAAGAATAAAATCCAACCTTAATAGGAGAGGAGTATCTTGACTTGTGTTTACCCACTATCATCATGTGGCTTTAAGCCACTTGTCTCCAGATTTTTAACAAAATTATCCTATCACTAGTATGGGTAATTTGTAGGGTGTTACTACCCTAATATATGTGAATTTTTTTAATCCAATATACTAGTTGCCCTAGTTTTTCAATTTTCCTATTTATTCCATAGAAATCATTTTGAAAAATCATTCTACGGTTCTCTGATGACAACATATACACATGCATTATTAACAAAAAATAGTTCTTTTCTTTGTCTTCAAATTTTAGTTGGGATAGTGGTGGTAGATTTTTTTCTCCCATCTAGAGGGAACCTACTCTCCTTGGTCTTGGGAAGGTAGCATGGTAAGAAAGTAAGTAAAACAAAGTAAGAATTCATGTAAAACTTGGTACTCTTTAGGACATTCATTAATTGATCATGCAAGTTATTACTAATGATGGTAGCCCAATATATTTTTTTTCCTCAAGCAATTTTTAGTGTATAGTGGTGGTAGATTTTTTTCTCCCATAAGAGGGAACCTACTCTCCTTGGTCTTGGGAAGGTAGCATGATAAGAAAGTAAGTAAAACAAAGTAAGAATTCATGTGAAACTTGGTACTCTTTAGGACATTCATTAATTGATCATGCAATTATTACTAATGATGGTAGCCCAATATATATTTTTTCCTCAAGCAATTGTTAGTGTATAATAAAACATCTACCAAAGTTAACTTATCCCAAATCTTACCTTTAAAACTAGGAAAATCATCTAGAAAGAAGAAAGTAAGGCATATAATCAAGGAACCAATCTTGAAGTTATAATTGGTTTCTTTTTTCCTCTTCAAGTTCTCTATTAGTTCTTCTTTCTCAATAGCTCACACAGATCAAAGTTGGCACCTTCCTTTACCATTTGATATATGGTGTGAATTGCAGTGGCAATAACATACCCTTCTCTTTTTGTGAAGTAAATATTATATGCAATCCTCATTGGTGCATATTGGACACGAGGATCAATGATATCTTTTATTGTTAGGGTTCTCTTATCAAATTTAGCATAGGTGAGATCCATAAGGTCATTTCATTCTTTATAGAATTTAACATTGTAAGTGGTTCGAAGGCACAAAGACTAGTAACAACCTTAATTTCATCCTTTGTAATCATCTAGGGTTTGTCTAGCCAAATGAAATTTTCATGAATGCGACTCAAAATAATTCTTATCCATTCATTGCATTCATAGAAGTTTGGAAATTCTTTATAGGTGTTTAACCCTTTTGCAACAATATTTGCATACTATAGCTTGTATACTCCATTCTCATTTAGCATCTCATGTTAGACCACTTCAAAGGATGAAGTATGGTCAATCTCATTCAACTGGGCATGGATGTAAATCCTTATATCTTCACAGTACACGTGACATCTACTAAAACTTTAGAGAATGTGTCATCCTTATCCACTTCCATCACCTTGAAAGGGAACTTCTTGTACTTGGGTCTATATTTTTCAAGAACATCAATTACCTGAGGTGTCACCATTGGAGTTCCTCTAGAAATATTTAAACACCACAACTAGGGTTTCACACAACTAGATTGAAAACCTAATCACACTTCTTTGCTCCAAACATAAAATTTCTTTATTGCAAATGAGATCAATTGATCCAAATGACATATAAAAAGTATTTCACTTGCCCTAGCTATC
>VDFB02360374.1:0-24938 GCA_007258455.2 Sequoia sempervirens
TGTGTTTCATGTAATACTCGGTGTAGTTGGAATGTTTAGTAGCATTAGAAAATAATTGTTATGTAGTCACACTAAGTTCTTTATGGCAAAAACATGCATTGAGTTTTCAAATTCTTTTCTTTTCATTTGTTGCTAGTAATATGTTTGTGTGTGTCATGCTAATAAGTTCCTATCATGTTGTGCTAGTTTTGCATTATTTATTTTTTATAACTTTTCACGAAAGTGGGTTTGTGTTGGAGTGTCACCTTGTTGACACAACACAATTTGTAATGTGAAAAATATCTAATTTATAATCTATTGCCATAAAATTTTAGCTTTAGAGTGTGATACATAAATAGTTTTGTGATGTAAGAGCATCTAGGTATATGCGCAATCAACATCACCCAAAGATAATTCCAATTTGTTCTTTCAATTTTGATGGGAATTGTATTCATTGTGGATTTTTAGTTGCTGGTCGATTTGTTGAGACCAATTCAATCCTGGTTTTGATGATCAATTTTGGTAGAGATTGGGTGACATTATTGTCATTGATTGACAAAATGTCATAGTACAATTTTATAATTTAGATTCAGTTCTCAGTTGTCAACAATTTATGTTGGCTCTCGAAGGTCAATGATGTAGACAAGGTGGAGAATCTCACTAAAAAACCCCAAATAACTTGGATCAAGCAATGAAAACAACCCTTGAACACAAAATGCTCAACTTGAACTCTATCCCTTCTAGAGAGGCTTTTAGCCCTCAAAACATAACAATTGGGCTTATCTTTTAGAGAAGGCCACAAAAGACCAACTCAACATCAATTAAGCATCCACTCATACCCAAAATACAATGCCCCAACGAATCACACAAGGTTTCTTTGGCTCATCACCGAGTTTCTATAGGCTACCCTGCTCAAAATACTACTAGATTAGCCCACTTTTCCAAACAAAGTACCCTCATATCCTTCTATTTTTACAAAATATATTTGGAAAGAGTTGTATTATGATTCCTAACCACATGTTCCACAAACATTACTCAATTTTGAGGCCTCTAACCTATTGTTCCATCAAACCCTTCATTTTCTTACAAAATACTAGGGTTTTATTGAAAATGCACATACCTAGGCTTATGAAGCATAACTAATGTATCAAACACCATGTAAATTCCCTACACAAACTCAAAATAACATTACATAGACACTCCTTGCACTATTCAGTCAATACCCTTCACTATCACACCATTTTATAAAGTAAAAACTCACAAGATTACCCCAAGGTAACACCTGATCTCATTCAACACACCTCTACCACCTTCCCATTGATAGAAGCATTTTAATTGATTGATTTTAGATCCATTCCATGAGATACAGTGAGAATAGTAAGTGGAATGGGTCAGGATACCATATTAAGGGGCCTTCAACACTAAATTTTGAGAAAACAAAGCAATCTCAGTAAAATGCAGAGAACTTACACAAATTCAAATATCTTGCACTAAAACTTGTTCCAAATGGAACTTAATACATGCTCCAACACTTCACAATAGATTTCAAACCATAACAGTGCTTGTATGGATCGTACAGATTTGAGAAAGTATGAAAACAATAGTAGATTTGTAGAATACAGTGTTATATATTATTAGAAAATCATCCAACAAAACTTGAGCAACCCCCTACGATCCTTTGGAGAAATTTTAAATACATTTCCAACTCAAACTGTCCCCTCAATAGACTCAAATACCTTACAAATTCAAATGACTCTTGATGTTCTCTACTATTGCATTTTAACAACTTTTGTTTAGTACTTAACAATATTGGCATTTTGTGCAATCTTTTACTAATGTAAAACCTAAGACTCCAAAATCACAATTCCATGGAAATTAAATATTTCCATGAACTCTTCTCCATATTCTTCAATAGAAAATGAAGTAAAAACACTATCATCATAAAATAAAATGAGAATTAACTCATCCTTCTCCATGGCTACAACATCATCCTTAATTGTGGCATCTCCCACATCATCATTAGGTGCAACATCTTCAAGCTCTATCACTGCAACCACAACAATATCTTCATCATATACTACAATATTCCCTTTGTTTCTCACTTCTTCATTTTTCCTCATATTCTTATCACATTCAACCAACATTTGGGTATGTGTAGGATCATCATGGAAAAAACAAGCCCTTAAATGGTGAAAAATTAAAAAAACTTAGAGTTAGGAAACTTGATGTAAACATTTGAATTAGTAAGAATATGTAAGAATAGAATTTGTAGTAAATTGAGTGTAGTTTCTAAACTACTAGATTTATGTAAAAAAAAAAACTATTTGGTGAAAATTTGAAATTTCAATGCAGTATACTTAAATTTTGGAAAGATAAGAAGTAGGTGTCCGTTTGACCACCCTAACCACAATAAAATAATAATATTTTTTTATAATATTTTAGATATAAGTAGAGGACTCATGTCTCGATATGATGCATTTTTTTTGTAATTTTTTCCAAGCAAATAATTAATTATGAATTTTTTTTATTACAATTTTAAAAAATATAAAACCGTATGTCGACCACCTAACTTGGTCAAAGCGTCATGAAATTCTTTTTTTTAATCCTATAGTATGCAAAGCATAGAATGTGACACATGTTTGATTCAAAAAAATGTGATCTTTTAAAGTTATAGATGTTTTTCAACCATTATCGATGAAGACTTTAGTCATAATTCAAATAGAAAATGAATAATAAATATTTATTAAATTCAAAGTAAAGCATAATTTATATTGGTGGAAAGTTGAGAATCTCCTTTAAAAACCCTTTTCGTTTCATCAATTTTGGGTAAAAAAAGTGTCAGCCACATACCCTACACATACCCATCATATCACCACTTTTTGGCCCATCATGATCCTGCACATGCCCATTTGCCTTAAAAATAAACTATCATTCATTCTCATCTATTCTCCCAATTGGAGATCATCCTTATCTTCACCAATCTACTCATTAAATTTAGGACTTTCCAAGCCCATAATATTATGTTCTTCATTCCTCTCTTATTTTCTTCTTCGTGTACATATGTAGGGATTTCTCTCACACCTTTCTTTTTCCACCTTGGGCTGCAACATTGTTTTCCTCTACTCTTCTTTCTATTGTCCTCTTTCAAAATAGCATTCTTCTTCCTAGTTCTCTTTGATGTAGAAAAAGGACTCAAATAAGACTAACTTGGTACATTTCAAACAATGGTCCAATGCAAATGATGCAAATGTGCATTCTTTCTCACCTTATACAACTTTCTCCTATAGCCTCTGACACCTAACAATGAAGGAATCAAAGAAAAACTTGAGGCATGTGATTTTTATGACATCTCTCAACACATTCTAATGATCTACTACCCATTCATGATCAAACAAAGCAAGGAATCCATTGAATAGACAAGTAACTAGGTTTTATGACAGATTTAATGCAATTTTGAACACACAGACCCTCACAACTCCTCCAAACTTGAAAGTTATGAATTTTCCTTTTACATAGGCATGTGTAGTCATCGAACAGACATTTCAACCAAGTTTCATGATTTTTCAAGGGTGGAAACTCTACCCATGATTTATTCTTGCTTTCTAGAAACCCTAGCTAGGGTTTTAACCTGTTAACACCAAAAATGCAATAGATTTCACAAAACTTAATGAAAAAACTCCAAAAAAAACTAAAAGTTTTCTATTTCATAGCTTCATCATCCCCATGCCTGCCCTTAACTATAGCAGGATTAGGTAGAAAATAGTGAAAATTTGTACATGGTAATCACTATTTTTATCACAACTTTTGAAAAACACGATGAAAATCACTCAAACCAAAAGTATTAGAAAGATAAAAAAAATCTCCAACTTTTTTAATAACTTGTAGGGCTTTACTATTTAGTACAAGGTTGTACAATCCAATTTACAGTCTGTTTCACCATGGAAAACACAAGAAAATGCTTCCAAAATGTTCATTTTTCATTTTATCTCTTCTTTAACCTTGGTGCTTGAGTTTACATGCCATATTTATCCAATTACATCCATTCACAATTGCAAAATTGACTTATAGCTGCTTGGTTAATAATAATGACAACTTTTACAAGTTTTGGCTGACAAGAATGATAACATTTTGTAACTTTTATAAATTTTAACAAAATTGCACACAAGCATCCAAAAATGGTCCTAAATGACCCCGAATGGTCTAAAATGGACTTATTTTCTGAAAACACATCAAAAAGACTCAAAATAAAAACTTTGCAAAATGACCTGAAATGCATCAAAAGATGCCCCTACATCACTCTTTTCCAATCTTCTCTCATCTTCTCCAATATTCCTTTCTAATACATCTAACATGATCTAGATCTTCCCCAATTATTCATGGAGTATCTTTCCAATCTCTTCAAACTTTTGATTTTCCACTTCTTCCTAACATTGTTCCCAAAAAAAAATTCTCATAGGTCTACTCTTGACTCATCTCATCTTCTTCCTCTCACTCATCCCCATCTCACATATAATGCTCTAAATCTTCATGGCTTCTTCACCATGCTTCCTCTATAGGCGGTGTTACATTCGACACTCTCCCTATCTTCTAACTTCACTCTCCACCTCTACGTCCTGGCATAGCCTGCCACATGTTCAATGCTCTACCTATATGCTCAAAACCTCTAGCTCTAATACCATTAGACACAAAAAAAACTTCCCTCTCGCTATTACAATGCACTTAATCACAAATTTTAATTACCACACCCAAGTCTCTGCCCTAAATTTTTAATAAAACCTATTTCATTCTTAAAATTATAAAACCTCCACAATTTCATAGTCAACAGAATTTATTTTGACAATTTTATTTGTCAATTAAATCAATCCAAATTTACACAAATCTTAATAGAGATAACTTATTTTATTTATTCAATTGAAATTGTACATGCAATTTATATTACATTCATTACTTGTGTTCTCCCCAGATGCTTAGTCCTAGTCTATTCTTTGCAAACACACTTGTCTCACTATAATCCACAACCTTTTATTTTATTCTCTCATGTCATTCACTCCTCTCTATGGGACACAACCTTCCTCTCCATCTTATGATTCCTCTACACAACCTGTCTAAATTAATTAGATCAATCCTCCTTATTTAATCTAGATTTTCATTTTCGTGTTAGTCTTAAAATTCCATATTTAATGGCACAACCCCTCCATGTTCCCAAATCTGTAGCTCATATTTTATTAGAATTCCTACATTCTCCTATGTCAAGGCTCAATTCACCTTTATTTGGAACCTACACACTTTTTGTTCCCTACAGATGAGGCATGACAAATTTTTACCCCTCACCATTCAGATTGACCCTTACATTTTATTTTCATTTTTATTCCTCTTAACTTCTTCTTATGTCTACACAACTTCCAAGGGAAGGAAACATCTACCCCAAAATTGTTTTTTTTTTTTCATTTTTTCCTTTCTCTATCTTGACACCAACCCTCTACATTCTAAAGATGGGTGTTACCTTCTCCTCTTCACTAGGATTTCATATTTCAAAATTGCAATCTTCTATGCCATGACCTTTTGGTTATTTCTGCATAAATTTTGAATAGTTTTAAATGGTAATTTGGTTTTCCATTTTATTTTCTTTTTTGAATCTCAATGACTTCCCATATCCATTTGCTTCCTATTCATATATAAAATGACTTTATTGAAGTCAATTGATCAAGAAAAACAATATAGGAATAGATTATACCAGTGAGAGAAAGAATAATAATTCACTCATCAAAATGGTTGACCTTCTAAAGCCAACATAAATTCTTGACAATTGAGAGAAAATCGAATCTGAATTATAAAATTACACTATGATATTTTTCAATCAATGAAAACAATGTCATCCAATCTCTACCAAAATTGATCATCAAAACTAGGATTGAATTGGTCTCAGGAAACTGACCACTAACTCAAAATGCACAACAAACATAACTCAAACCAAAGTTGAAAGGACAAACTAGAATTATTTATAGGTGATCCAATTGCAGCTATACTCAGATGATCTTGCATGAGAACCATTGAGTAGGAAAAATTTTATGAGTAGAACTCATAAAATGTAGTTGAGTAGTGGAACTACTCACCTAAGTGCCCCATATATGTAGGTCACCATAAAGGCAACTCTTTTTTGCCCCAAGGGTTTTGAACAATACTAAAACTATTCGCTCTTGAGATATAAGGATCTCCATAATTGTGTATTACTTCGGTCTATTTTGATAATTTTTAATTGTCAATTAAAAATCGAAAATTCAAATTTTACAAATCTTCTTGAGACAAATTCTTTTATTTCTTCAAAATTAAAATTACTTTTTTAATTTTTTTATTACATTTGTTACCTATCATGTTACCAAATGCCAAATACATCTGTTATCTTTCATACATACTCACTCAATCCCCGTATACGGTTTTATTTTCTCGTACATTTTGCTCCTCTTCTATGGGCACAAGCTTCCTCTACACCTTATGATTTCCTCTATGTACTCTCCTTTCCTAAATCAATCACATTGTGCTCCTTATTTAATCTACATTTTTCATTTGTACTTAGTCTTAAAATGCCATATTTAATGGTGTAGCTCCTCCATGTTACCAAATCTACCACTCATATTTTATTTAAATGCCTTCATTCTCCCATCTCAAAGGCTCGATTCACCTACATATTGAACCTGCAAACTTTGTCTCCCCTGCAGATGAGACATGATAGCCTTTCACCCCCACTATTCAAATTGACCCCATTTTATTTTCATTTTATTCCTCTTACCTTCTTATTTGTTGTGCCTACTAAAGGGAAGGAACACATCTTCCCCAAAATTGTTTTGTTCTCTTTTGTCTTTCTCTATCTTCATGGGTATTCTCTACATTTTTGAAGATCGTGCCTAACTCTCTTCACACTATGCGACCTTTCATATTCCTACAAATTTTAATCTACTATGCCATGGCATTTTGGTTATTTCTACACAAATTTTGAATAGTTTAAAATGGTAATTGGGATTTCCATTTTATTGGCTCTTCTGAATCTCAATGACTTCCCATATCCATCTGTTGCCTATTCATATAGAAATGACTTTATTGAAGTCAATTGAGCAAGAAAAAAAATAGGAATAGATTATGCTAGTGAGAAAGAATAATAATTCACTTATTGAAATAATTGACTAGTGCAGGAGCACCTACACCCTATTGGAAAAATCTGATCACTTGAAGGTGGATAGGAATTGTAAGGGGAAGTGTAGGGTGTTTTTAGGAACTATCTATATTAAATAAGGTCTAAAAAAGACCATTTGTGATGTATTTTGGTGATTTTGGAGTCTTAGGTTTTAGATTAGTAAAGGATTGCACAAAATTCCAATATTGTTAAGTACTAAACAAAAGTTGTTAAAATGCGGGTATGTGCAGTATCATGATGGGCCAAAAAGTGGCAATATGATGGTTATGTGGCTGGTGACTTTTTTTTACCCAAAATTGATGAAATGAAAAGGGTTTTTAAAGGAGATTATCAGCTTTCCACCAATATAAATTATGCTTTAATTTGAATTTAATAAGTAATTATTATTCATTTTCTATTCAAATTACGACTAAAGTCCTAATTGATAGACTGATTGAAAAACATCTATAACTTTCAAACTGTATTGCATCTTTTGAATCCAAAACATGCGTCACATTCTATGTTTCACATTCTATAGGATTAAAAGAAGAAAATTTGAATTTCATGAAGTTTTGACCAAGTTAAGGTGGTCAAACATACGAGTTTTTTATATTTTTTAGATGTTGTAATAAAAAAGTCATAATTAATTATTTACTTGGAAAAAAATTACAAAAAAATATGCATCACATCAAGACATGAGTCCTCTACTTATATATAAAATCTTATAAAAAAATATTATCATTTTTTTGTGGTTAGGGTGGTCAAACAGACACCTACTTCTTACTTTTTCTGTAAAATATAAGTACTACTGCATTGAAATTTCAAATTTTCACCAAATAGATTTCCTTTGTTTTTAAACAAACCTAGTAGTTTAGAAACTACATTCAATTTGCTACAGATTCTATTCTTACATATTTTGAAGTAATATAGATAACTTATTAAAAAAATTACATCAAGTTGCCTAACTCTGATTTTTCTATTTTTTTTGCCACTTAAGGGCCTATTTTTTCCATGATAATCCTGCACATACACATGCAATAGTAGAGAACATGAAGAGTCATTTGAATTTATAAGGTAGTTGAGTCAGTTGAGGTGCCAATTTGAGTTGGAAATGTATTTAAAATTCCTCCAAAGGCTCATAGGGGATTACTCAAGTTTTGTTGGATAATTTTCTAATAATATATAACATTGTATTCTGCAAATCTACTATTGTTTTCATACTTTCTTAGATCTGTATGATCCATACAAGAACTGTTATGGTTTTAAATCTTTTTTGAAGTGGTGGAGCATGTATTAACTTCCATTTGGAACAAGTTTGAGTGCAAGATATTTGAATTTGTGTAAGTTCTTTGCATTTTACTGAGATTGCTCTATTTTCTAAAAATTTAGTGTTGAAGGCCCCTTAATGTGGCATTTTGACCCATTCCACTTACTGTTCTCACTGTACCTCATGGAATGGATCTAAAATAAATCAATTTAAATTCTTCTATAAATGGGAAGGCGGTAGAGCTGTGCTAAATGAGATCGGGTGTTACCCTAGGGTAATCTTGTGAGTGTTTCCTTTATAACATGGTGTGATAGTGAAGGGTATCGACTGAATAGTGCAAGGAGTGTCTATGTAACATTATTTTTATTTATTTTTAATGGTGTTTGATGCATTAGTTATGCTTCATAAGCCTAGGCATGTGCATTTTCAATAAAACCCTAGTATTTTGTAAGAAAATGAAGGGTTTGGTGGAACAGTAGGTTAGAGGCCAAAAAATTGAGTAATGTTTGTGGAATTTATGGTTAGGAATCATAATAAAACTCTTTACAAAGATATTTTGTAAAATAGAAGGATCTGAGGGTACTTTTTTTGGAAAAGTGGGTAATCTAGTAGCCTTTTTAGCAGGGCAGGCTATAAAAACTTGGTGATGAGCCAAAGAAACCTTGTGTGATTGGTTGGGGCATTGTATTTGGGGTCTGATTGGATGCTTAATTGATGTTGAGTTGGTCTTTTGATGTTTTAATCATATGGCGCTTGTTTGCCAGGTTTTCATCAAGACAACTTTATTGACCATGCACTAGGTATCCTCAAGTGTAGAATCGCTTGAGATGAATGTTATTCATGGGTTCCTCCAACATGTCTCCTTCTAGTGTAGACAGTCGGTATGCTCCTGATCCATAGAATGATATGATGACATAAGGCCCTATCCATTTAGGTTCAAACTTGCACTTCTTTTCTCTGTCTGCTTGATTTCTAGGGTTTCCCCGTAGGACCAAGTCTCCGATCTGGAAGACTCTAGGCTTAACCCTCTGATTATAGTTCCTAGACATCCTTTGTTGATAGGTTGTCAAATGATTGATAGCTTGTTGTCGACATTCATCAAGTAACTCTAATTCTTGAAGTCTAGAGATCCTATAATCTTCATCTGAAATGAGTCCCTTTAGTGAAACTCGAAGGGAGGATGGAATTTCTACCTCGATAGGTAATATTGCTTCTAATCCATAGACAAGAGCATATGGTGTAGCTCCTATTGGTGTTCTGATGCTAGTTCTGTAAGCCCAAAGAGCAGGGTTAAGTTGAACGTGCCAATCATGTCCTACCATTTCTAGTTCTTGAGAATCTTTAGGATTGTTTTTGTTTGAAGCTTCGCCTATCCATTGCCTTGAGGGTATCTTGAGGTTGGCGATGTTGGATGTGAACTTTTCACACAGCTCTTGGACGTCTTGGTTCTTGAAAGGCCTGCCATTATCTGTGATGATTGACTGGGGTATCCCATATCTACAAATGAGATAATTAAGTATGAAAGATGATATTTGCTTCCCAATGATTGTGGTTAAGGGAACCGCCTCCACCCATTTTGTAAAATATTCTATTGCGGTGATAATGAACTTGTGTCCATTAGATGAAGATGGGTTAATTTTTCCTACCAAGTCCAATCCCCACTGACAGAAAGGCCATGTAGTTGCAAATGGATGGAGCTCCTGTGCTGGTGCATGTATAAGATTGCCATGAATTTGACATTTTTGGCATTTCTTAACAAACTGGTAAGATTCTTGCTCCATGTGTGGCCAGTAATATCCCAAACGAAGGAGTTTCTTGGCTAAAGATAATCCGCTTGAATGTGTGCCACAAATTCCTTCATGCACTTCATGTAAAGTAGAAGCAGATTCATTATGTTCTAAACAACACAAAAGCGTACCATCTAGGCCTCGACGGTAAAGGGTGTCGGCAATAATGGTATGTTTGGCGGATTGGCGTATGAAGTTGCGCTTTTGGTTGCGAGAAAGATTTGGTGGTAAGATATTATCTTTTAGATAAGTATAAATGTCTCCATAAATGGAAGATGGAGCACTATCCAAAAGGCTTATGGTTTGGGATTTGGGATTTGTGTATGCAGGATTTGACACTTGTTCCACAATAAATCGATAATGATCTTGCATTTCCCGGGCATTTGTAGAGATGCTATTATTGGCCATGGCATGCAACGTTCTTTGATCTTGGTATGCGCTCAAAATTTGATTTCTATGAAGTATTTTTCTTAGATCATCTATCGGTCTTTTATATATAAAATCGTTATCATCATATTTTGGTAATCATTGTTGACTTGATAGATGATTAACTAGGAGTCTCCATACACCTGTAGTTCTATGATTTTCCAGTCAATAGCCACTTTAATTCCAAGGACAAAAGCTTCATATTCTGCCACATTGTTAGTGCAACGGAAGGTAAGCCTGTAAGATTGTGGAATTGTGTGCCCAAGAGGTGACAAATAAAATTCCTGCCCCTGATCCATGTTGTGTGCAGGATCCATCGAAGTAGAGTTGCCACCAATTTGTAGCTAGCAATGTTAGAGTATATCCAGCATCCAAGGAAAATTTCATGGTCACGGGATGGCGATCGACAATGGAGCTTCTGCTAATTGGTCAGCGATGACGTCATTTGATAACTTTCCTTTCAACATACTGAATGTCAAACTCACTGAGGAGCATGACCCACTTTACCAACCTTCCTGTTAAAGCTGCTTTGCTCAGTAAATACTTGAGGGGATCAATTTTTGCAACGAGCTTGATAGTGTGAGTGAGCATATAGTGTCACAATTTTTGTGTTGCAAATACTACTACTAAGCATGATTTTTCAATGAAGGTATAGTTTACTTCATGTCCATTGAGTGTCCTGCTGATATAGTATATTGCATGTTCCTTCCCTTCTCTATCTTCTTGTGCTAGCAAGGCTCCTAAAGAGATATTTGTTGTTGCAATATATAGCAATAATGGCTTGTCTTCATTGGGTGGCACCAAGATTGGTGGTGTCATCAAATAATGCTTGATTTGATTGAAAGTACTCTGCTATTCATCCCATTTAAAGACACATTTTTATGCAAAGATGGTTGGTGGATGACATCGATCACAGTAGTTGAAATGAATCTTACGATGAATTTGTGAGTGGCAGCAAGATCTTAATCTTGATATTCTTGGGAGGTGGCATTTCCATAATGGCTTTAACTTTTTCTCGATCTACTTCAATTCCTTTTGTAGAAACTATGTATACAAGGAGTTTTGCTGATGTTACTCCAAAGGCACATTTCTTAGGATTCAATCTGACTTTGAATTTCTCCAACCTCTCAAATATTTTGGCCAGTATCTCTAGATGTCCTTCCCTGGTGTGAGACTTGGCTAAGATATCGTCCACATAGTCCTCCATGAAGGTGTGCATCATGTCATGGAAGATTGTTGTCATAGCTCGCTGGTATGTAGCTCCTGCATTCTTTAACCCAAAAGGCATGACGTTCCAACAAAAGGTGCCCCATGGACATGTAAATGCTATCTTTTCTTGGTCTTCAGGAGCTATTTTGATTTGATTGTATCTTGAAAATCCATCCATGAGTGATAGAATTTGATGGCCAGCTGTTAAATTGACAATCATGTCTATGTTTGGTAAAGGAAAATCATCCTTTGGACATGCTCTATTTAAATCCCGAAAATTAGTACATATTCTGATGGTGTGATCTGGCTTTGAAATAGGTACAATGTTGGATATCCATTCAGCATAATCGATAGATCTAATAAATCCAACATCTAGTAGTTTCTTTAAATCATTTTTTACCAATAATGCAACATGTGGGTGCATCTTTCTCAGTTTCTGTTTTACTGGTTTAGTGCCAGCTGGTAAGGATAGGTGATGCATAATGAGATCTATGTCTAAGCCTGGCATGTCAGAGTATGACCAAAGCAAAATTGATACATCATTCTTCAAAGGAATTTGATAAAATCTGGCTTTTCTGTATCTGTCATGGATGCGGCCAGGTGTAGTATTCTTGCTTTCTCTGTTGTGCCAATATTAATAGACTGTGTGGGTTCTATCAACATTGATGATCTTTCATGGTAATGTTGCGGGAGGATGTCAAACCTTCCATCCTTTGGTGCCTCAATGAGGTTTTCGCCATCAGATGCGTTCTTTATTTTTACTATTTTAGGATCAAATACTGCCATAGAATGGTTTTCACCATTAGATCCATTTTTTATTTCTATATTTTTGCAACTGAAAGGCTTGGCACCCTCCTGCCTAAAAGCATCATTAAAAGAAGTATTGTTAGCACAAGTATCAAATTCTTCACAGCAAAGGTAGTTAATAATAGCGGAGTCATTGTCAAAAATAGGGAGATTGATGGGGTGTTGGGGTTCCCATTCGATAAGCTCGGGATGTAGTAAAGGCAATGAATCATTAGATGGGTCGAGGTCAGCGATTGTGAAAGCTCGAACAGAAATGTCATCCAGGTTGTTAATGGTAATTTCAAGGCCTACGAAGGTATTTTCTTCCACATCATTTATCTCAATCGATGTCTGTTCATCTTCACTTGAGTCATCGAAATTTTGTGTTTCAAAGACAATAGGATTAAAACTCGAGCTTTGACCCTCCTCACGTTTGGGGGTATACTTTTTGATAACATCAATCTGAATATCTTCATAGGAAACATCTGATAAATTGTCCCACTCATATTCATTTGAATCTGTTTCATAATTATCTCTTATTTGAAGAATACGCTCCACAGCTTCATTGGTGAGTTCTGTTCTTGCTTCTCCTGTGTATCCAGTTTTGCCATTTTGCTGAATTGTGAGAACTTGAATTGGTTCTGTTACACTTTGTTTCCCTCGGTCAAGAGATCCTTGTTCTGCTGCATATCCTAGTCCAGTTTTATCCTTATGTTGGAGTGTGAGTGGCTAGATTGGTTATGTTATGCCTTGTTTCCTTAACCCAAGAGGTCCCTGTCCTGAATATCCCATCTTCTCCAGAATAGTTTTTCCCTTTCCATATTGATTTGTCTCTATGATATTACTTGTGGAAGTGGAAGCTTCCTCATCCCTATAAAGCCAATTGAGAATAGCCTTATCTTCTGATTCTTCATCTAAGTTCCCAGCTTTTACAAATCTGCCATCTAATGTCGTTGTAGATTGTGTTGATTTTTGGGTAGTCGTAGACGGCTGTCCATATGTTTGTAAGGAAGGTAACATCTGTGATAGATGAAATGAGTGTCCAACACCATATTCACTTATTCCTTCGTCACTTATCTGTACTTCCTTGGTGAATTGATGTGAGAGTGGAGCCAATTGTTCTTCAACACTTGAAGGGTTAGATTGTGCCACCTTTATCTCTTGTGATTTTTGTTGTTTTGGAAGCCACTTTGATATGAAGTTCTATTGTTGCTCACCATCTGATGTGCTAACTTCTCTATTGTGAGGTATGAATGTATCCTGAGATGTCTTCAATGTATGACAAGCTTGGGTGTCATTATAGTCTGCTGTGATTGTTACCTCCTATCCATTGACGAGAAATTTCAGGCATTGATGATAGGTAGAAGGTACTGCTTGCATATCATGGATCCAAGGGCGTCCCAACAGTATGTTGTATGTCAGTTCCCTATCTAAGACTTGGCAAACCACTTTTTGGACAATAGGTCCCACTTCAATGGGTAATATGATCAACCCTTTAGAGGACATTTCTTCTTCATCATATGCTTTGATTGTGATTTTTTGTCTTGTATCAATGGCTTCATCTGAGTATCCTAGTGCATGAATCAGCTTTAAGGTGCAAATATTTAAACCAGCCCCTCCATCTATCAGGACACGCTTTACATGGTGTTTATGGATGAGGACTTCAATGTGAAGGGCAGAATTATGTGGATGGGTGAGTGATACATCATCATGTTCAGAAAATGAAAGGCAATGAGGTGTAGATAGATGTCCCACCATAGCTTGGAATTGACATACATCCAAATTGTTAGGTACCATGGTTGATACAAGAGCTTGTTCAAGAACCTCTTTGTGTGATGGGGAAATCTTTAAAAGTTCCAAGATGGATATTTGTGCCGGTATTTTCTGCAATTGATTGATGAGATTATATTGATTAGAGGGAGGATCCACAGATGGGGATGATATTGATGCTCCTTTGAATATAACTTTGGATTGTGCCCTTGTTGTGGCATTAACGATTGGTACTCTTGTTTCCTTGATTATGATTCGTTAATTTGGTTTCAGTTGTGTCCATATATGTACCAAATTGGTAGATGTAATGTCATTGCTCGATTGATTTAGTTGCGTAACTCTTCATCACTCATGGCATTTACAAAAAACAAAGTTGTTGTGTCATAAACATAATCGACGTTCTTGCCTTTGGTGTTTGCGGAAGAGGATTCTCCCTTCTGATAATTGGGTAGAGGATTTTTGAATGTTGTATGATCTTTGTTTGTTTGGTGTCCCTCTACAAATACTTTCTTTTGATCTATGAGGTCTTGTACCGCATGTTTAATTGTAACAATTTTCAGTCGTATTTATTTTGATAGTAGCGATAATATAGAATCATTCCGCCGCCCAGTGGTTTTGACTTGAGGATCCAATTTCTAGCCTCTTGTACTTGAATAGGTTTTGTCTAAAGTTCTTTGAGATGATTCAATGATTATTGTCCTAATAAATGATGAATTACCGTTTATTGGATGGTCGTTGGAATGATTGGGTTTTTGTTTCTCCACTGTTTTGATTATTTCCTTGATCACTACTTTGTTTGACATTAAGACCATTGTTTTTTTTGTTTGTAGTGGTTGGCGTCAAGGTGAATACTGGTTTAGATGTGTGTGTATTGATCATGGTATCAGTATTCTTATTCTTTTGCCAAAATCTTGGCTTTTCATTGTTGTTGTTAGAGGAATTTCTATTGTTTGAACCTTCAATGAAGTGTTTGATTATTCCTCTTTTGATTAGAGCCTCTTCGATTTTGAGCCCCTTTTCGATAACTTGTTCAAATGTAGACGGACATTGTAAGTCTAATCTGTAATTCATGTCATCCACTAAGTTATCAATGAACATCTCTATCTTCTCCTCTTCAGGAATAGACCTAGGGTATTTAGCAAATAGCCTTCTCCCTCATTGGAGAAAGGAAAGAAACTTTTCACCCTTTGCTTGTTTGGTGTTGTAGAGTTCTTTTAAGGTCACCCCATGTTGGATGTTGAATGAGAAGTGCGTTATGAACCTATTGATTAGTTCTTCAAAAGATTGAATCCCAGGTTCCAATTTAGAAAACCACTCCATGCAAGTGTTTCCTAAGCTTCTTGGAAATAATCGTAGTAAGTAAAAGTCCTCGTGTGTGAACTCTATGCTCATGGCTCGAAATTCCCGTACGTGATCAAATGGATCAGTTCTTCCATTGTATTTGTTGTACATCGGGTATTCACAATACCGTGGAAATGGTATCATGTTAATGCTTGGATCGAATGGATAAGGGAAAATGTCCTGTAAGGAATATCTTTTTGTTGGCCCTTGTTGGATATTTTGGAACTGCAATTGTAATTGTTGGATTTGTTTTGTCAAAGCATCTATTTGATTTGGATTTTCTATACTAGTTGGGTTAGGTGTGGTTGTTTCCTTGATTTGATCGACATCAAAGTCTTTAGGAAGCTTAGCACCTTTTTTAGCTAATAATAGAAGATACTTTTCATATCTTGCTCTAGCATCTTTTCCATAAATTTATGGAAATGTGGGTCTTGTTGAACTTTCTCGATTTCTTCCGCCATTATTTCTTTCTCTTGTGAATTAGTGAGAGGATCAGTGTTGCTATATCATCCCCAAGGGTTTTCTTCAGCCATGGCTGCTATTCTTTCATTTTCTTCTTTTTGTTGTCTTTGATATGTTGATCATGTAAAAATAGGCATACAAATGTTAGAGTTTTACTCTAGACTTTGATCTTGGATTTTTGATTGGATAAGTGTCGAGGTTTTTGATTTAAAATCTGATTTAATTATGTCTAGTTTCGTGATGGAAGGATGATAAAAATCCTTGATAGGGAAACTTTGACAGAAACTCTCAGATTTGGTGATAAGGACACTTTGCAAGATGTTTCAAGATCTAGGTGTAATGGTAAAGTTTTCCTTTTATATGACTCAAGTGTTTTGGACTGGGAAAAAATGTTTTAGACTGATGAAAACCTTGTTATCGATATGGGCAAACTGACAAACTATCTTACCAACTCTATTTTTTTGACTTTTTG
The DNA here is from genome assembly GCA_007258455.2 of Sequoia sempervirens. Taxonomy (NCBI): domain Eukaryota; kingdom Viridiplantae; phylum Streptophyta; class Pinopsida; order Cupressales; family Cupressaceae; genus Sequoia; species Sequoia sempervirens. Next base: position 16,668 of record VDFB02360374.1, read on the forward strand.
GAGCTCTAAAACAGAGACCGTACGTGCTGGAACAGAGACCCAAAGCGCTGAAACAAAGACTGTACGCGTTGGAATAGAGACCTAAAGCGCTAAAACAGAGACTTGACGTGCTGGAACAGATACCCAAAGCGCTGAAACAGGGACCGAAAGCGCTGGAACAGAGACCCAAAGCACTAAAACAGAGACCGTAAGCACTGGAACAGAGACCCAAAGTGCTAAAACAGAGACCATGTGCGCTGGAACAGAGACCTAAAGCGCTAAAATAGGACCATGAGGCATTGAGACAGAAAACTATCTTATTCTATGAAACTCACTTGGTCTGGTGTCGTATTGGATGGCTGGTTGTGGGATATATTCTGGACGAATTCTTTGACTGTGGTTGTGGTGTTGCCTAAGAGCCCTTCTTTGATAAAATTTCTATGAATCTAAGGGAGCTACATCATAGTCGTCCGTATAACCTCTAGAGAAATCGTGATACCTATGAATAAAAGTCCTATGTTGGAGTAGAACTTTCCTGCTTTGATACAAAAATCGTTGCTTTCTCAGAAGTTGTTTGTATGTAAGTGTTTTCTTTGGTTTTCTGATTCGTTTGACAAGAGATTTCTTGACAAATTTGGTGGATACCCAATCTTGAATCATGAGAATTTCACAAGTGTTTTGATTTTGAGAAGATTTTGCGATGATCTTATCACAGATTTAATGAAAGAAAACACATCAAGCAAGAATATAATGGTTGACTTTAAAATCCTAGAATCTAAATAGATAGTGTATGTTCTTAAGAATCAAGCATGATTCTTCTTGATTTTTACTGGTTTATAACAAATAAGACACTTTAGATAGACTCACTTCTAGAGACAAAAGGTCATCGTTATATACTCGAACGACCCACAGCTTGGAATTGCATCGACTCACACAGCCATGTCACCCCTAGAGGCGCTCATATTTTTGTCTTTTCAGTGCGTACTCGGGTAATGATGGATCTGGGATCACAGGCAAACAGGTCCTTGGCAGTTATATGATGAGTAGCGAGGTAGATTCTTCCCCGCCCCTGTACCGCTGAGTATTACAATGTTTAGAAACTGACAAGCATGCTTCTATTTCTAAGTTCTTAGATAGGGTTTCCGTTCAGAGCGGAAAATGGATAAACTCCCTCGAGAGACCTCCCAATCTTTAAAACAAAATTTTGGGGATGGTTATCCTGCACACTTCCGTTGAAAGAGGGTTTCCCCAAATTCACATAAATTTTTAAGTGGGTTGGAATACCATGGATTTTGGCTGTCCCCACTCAGGTCGTTCCCGTAGGGTGAGTACTTTTTCCCACTACGGCAGGCCTGTCTAAAGGTTTTAATGAAAGCTTGAAAATGCTTAAAGTAAAAGTGAGTCTGGTATTCTGATGCACCCAGTTAAGGGGAGAGCATAAACCTATCACCCAATCACAACAAAGAAGTTGTTCTTTTTAAAACCCAAAAGACAAATGATATAATCTATATGGAGATATTGCTCCATAACAGCATGATGTTCAATTTTAATCCCACAAGAAAATGTAAAGTTACTATCCTAGGATTGATCAATTTTTATCCATTTCTATCCTAGGATTGATAAATTTTATCCATTTTTATCCTAGGATTGGTAGATTTTAATTAAAAAAATAGACAAAACAAGATCTGGCCTCGGATGCGTCGGATCCAGATTAAAAATATGATTTTTAAGGACAATGGCACGGCGCGCTGAAACAGTGATTCTGCACGCTGTAACAGAAACCCGGCGCGCTGGAACAGTGACGTGGCGCGCTGTAATAGAAACCCAGCGCGCTGGAACAGTGACGTGGTGCGCTATAACAGAAACTCGGCGGGCTAAAACAGTGACATGGCGTGCTGTAACAGAAACCCGGCGTGCTGAAATAGTGACGTGGCGCGCTGTAATAGAAACTCGGCACACTGTAAAAGGTCACGGTTCCGCGAAAACTATCACACTGATTCCTGTAAGACACTTTTCACAAAATTTTATTAGAATATGGGGTTAGGCCCCACGGTGGGTGCCAAAATGTAAGTGGTAGAATGAGTTAAACAATCTAAACATGCTTCTACACCTCTAAATAGGACATTGCATCTAAGATTTAAAGAAATTAAACTAATTTAAACTAGAAATCTTCAGAAATTTATCCTATTGCTCTCTAACTCTAAAGGATCTCTCTAATTTACTTTGCTCTCAGATTTAGAATCTAATTAAACTATTGAAATGACATTTAGAGAATGAAATTTAATTAATTCTATTCCTATATGATTAAGTAATTAAAAACTATTGTAATGGTATACTTATTTACCAAATGTTGGATGTGATGGATGCTTGATGGATGCTCGAATGCTTGGATGCTTGGATCTTGGATGAATCTTTGGAAGCTTGAAACTGCTGATGAATTGCATAAGTTGGGATCCATTTTCTGTGTAAAGAACATGTTATAAACTTTCAGTGACACATTTGCAGGGGATACGGGATAAGGTTTGATTCAATACGGAGGAATTAGATGGCATGGGATGAGAAGATGAAGTTGATCATGGAGGATTGTTTCTCCCCATGAAAACACCAGGAAAGATGTGGGGAAGATTGGAGGAAGGAGATTGAGAGGACTTCCTGCAGGTTTGTCCCCGAAGCTCTTCCCGTGAATGAGAGTTGCATTAATTAAATTTTGAAAATTTAATTTTATTGGTGAGTGAATAGTGGTAAATGATTTATGCATTAATTTAAATAAATTTAATTTATTTAAATTTAGCAAAAGGGGAATAAATAATTTAATAAATCAAACTATAGAGTTTGTTTATTAAATTAAAACAAAAGGAAAATGATAATTAAATAAAAGATTTTAGATATCTTTATTTAATTAAGAAGAAATGTGATGAGGTAATTAAATAACACAAATTATTTAAGTTGTGTATTTAATTTTTAAGATAGAAGTAATGGAAGTAATAATGATAATAATTAAATAAAACAAATTTTTTAATTTTGTTTATTTAATTAAGAGAATAAAATGATGAAAATGATAATAATTAAATAAAACAAAGTTTTAAATTTTGTTTATTTAATTAAGAGAAAAATAGAAGAATTAATAATGAACTTAATATAAATAAATATTTCTATTTATTTACTAAGTAGATGAATTTAAGATTAATTAATTAAATAAGTTGTATTTAATCAATTAGATTCTCGGACCATTTTTAGGTGTCTACATTAACAATGGTAGTGAATTTCTCTAATAATCTTGACAGATTTTATAAAGCTAAAAAATAAAGAGAAAAGACAAATCAATATCCTCCATAACAGAATGAAGATGCAAAATGAATGAATAAAGAATCGATGGAAAAGGATAGAAGTATGCTAAATGGATTTGTCCTGTAACACTTTTTTTGGGCTAAGGTTCTAGCCACTAATTTCTACCTAATTAACAAGTCTTCTATGGTAGCTCTCGTGGATGACACCCATGGAGGTGTGGTTAGATCACAAGTTTTCATGGGTAAATATCAAATATTTTTTTATCATGAGGTGTATGTGCATATGCTAAAGAAGAAGAAAATAATTGGAGAAGGTTGTTAAATATCTTCATTAGTTAAAGTTGTGGTATGAAAGAATACAAGATTTAGAGTTATTTTGCATAAAAGGAAATATATAGTAGAAGTACAATTTTTTGATATAAAATAAATCTTCTTCCATTATCTTGTATCTTGCATAAACATAAAATAAAGACATGGTTTATCTTCCTTATATTCTCAAGAAAATTGAATCAAGACCCTTAGTTTGACAAGAAGTTAAGGAGCTCTCATCTAGCTCTAAATCTTGATTAGAAGGAAGAACCTCCAACTCAACTTGTTCAAGTTCTTATAAGGCATAGAAAACCACAAAAAAATATTCAACTAATGATTGTATATGCACATTTAATTTGAATACTAGCATCAATGAACTAAGATCTATACAAGAGGCATTCAGTATGAATAATGTAGATTCATAAAGAGTAGGCTTCATGGATGAAGAAATAACAACAATTGACAAAAATGATACATGGGACACAACACCGTTTCTTAAAGGACATAGGCTCACTAGATGAAAATGGATGTTAAAAAAGAAGACTCATTTACATGAAATTATTGAGAAATATGAAGTGAAGTTTGGTGTGAAGGCCTACTCAATGTTGAGGGATTGTTTATGGTGAGATATTTTTTCTATTGTAAAAATATATCCATTAAAATCTTATTATCTGTTGTTGTATCTTATGAATTAGAGGTCAAGAATATCTATGTGAAAACTACATTCTTTTATTGTAATTTGAAGGACATTTATATGACACAACCAAAGTACTACATAGTCAAAAGTAAAAGTAATTTTGTTTATAAATTAAATAAATATTTGTATTGTTTAGAAAAGAGTTGTTAGAGTCACTCAAGGACTAAAGCTCCTAAGAACACCTACAAGTTTAAAAATAACCTTCTACAAGAGAGAATAGAAAGAGCATAAATTTACCACTAGTAAATGTAAAATATATTAGATCAAATGTGATCAAAGATGTAGAATATGCAATACCTACAATGAAAATCTCAATGTACATATGAGAACCTACTTATATTGTCAAGGTTGAGCAATAGGATTAGACAAGATTGTGACAAGTGTTTTAATCTTATGTCACAGGACAACTAATATTAAATGACCTAAGACACAATCTAAATAAATGACATGATAAGACTTCTAGAAAGATTCCTAAGACCTACAAGATAGACTAGTTAGATAAAATGTTTTATTCACACCAATAAAAGTCCTAGGATGTGGTGCATTTTTTTTTATGGATATGTATTGAGTTTGTGGTTTTAATGTTTTAAATATTTTTAATATGTGTACTTTAAATGTGGTGGTGATAATCTTAGCATAACTTATTTTTTATTACATTACATTGTTTTTTAAGCATCGTAGGTACTTTTCTATTTAGGCAGGTATACAGTTCTCTTCTCAACTCTTTTTTTTTTTGTTGAAACTGTCAAACTTCTCGCCACCCCTCATGTATTTATTCTTCTAATGTGTTTCTAATAAACAATCAAGTGATTTTGTTTATTATTTGGTATAGAGCACTAGGGCGATCTATTGGCATTCTAGCAATGAGATTATGATGTTGATTCTAGATGCTTCTCTTAAGACTGCAACTAATAAAGGCTTATATAAGAAGGGCGATGCAATTGTGGCCTTAAATTGTATAGGTTTTGCCTCTGTCCTCAAGATATACGAAGTTAAGTGAGTAAAATACTATGGTGATGATTTGTGCTTTAGTTCTTCCCGACTTCTACTTAGGTGGACTGATGTCAGTCAGAACTCTTTATCCAAAGTTAAGATCCTAAGTTGATAGCATTCTATAATTTATCTTGCTTTCAATATTCTACTAGGTACAGTCTCATTTATAGAGGATTGCTCCCCCTTTTGGCAGAAGGCTTAGTAAAGGCGAATGATTTTGAATCTACCAAAGTGATTCTGATGCTGCATTTGAATTTTTCCTACACATTGGAATCCGAAGATCTAGCATGTAAGGCATTACAAATGTTCATAGCAGCGATCTATGTGGAAATTGAAATAGAGTAAAAATCCCTTGAATTAGATCGTACCAGTTCGTGATTGTGGGAGTATCGTCGCAAGCAATTTCAGGTGCCAAATTATTTAGTTTACATTTTTTTAAGCCTTCAAATTATTTTCCATTTCCTTAGGGCTGGACTACTAGCATCTCGAGCATAGACACATCCTATTAGTTGCATTTTTAGAACTAAAATAAAAATGGGAAACTATTTTGTCACCTTATTGGAAATCAAACTAGTGATGTGTTGATGTTGCGCCCCCACATAACCTGGTTTTTTGTACAAGAATTGTGTGATTGTTGTGCAAAGGAAAAGAGTCAAAACTTTGTAATATTGTATGCATGTCGATTGTATCTTAGTAGTGTAGCTAACAACTATGTAAGTCACAATGATGTTGATAAAATCACCGATTTTTATTTTTCTATATTAGATGCTCTTCGACATACCAATAATCTACAATTTGATGAGTTTCTTAGACAAGGTCTATTAGAATACTTTCTCTTTGATGTATGTGTGTGGAAAATGTTAGTATCAAAACAAGACAATAAAAACACACCAATGCAACATTAAATTAAAGAAAACTAAATAAAATGAAATTAGAGAAAGCAAACAGAGCTTCTTCAGAATCGTTCTATTGTCCTCTATCTCCAGTAATTCACTTGAAGCTGCTGCTCTCAGATTGTATAAGCAAAACTTCTCAGAATGGCAACCTGTAGAACGAGTATGCAAAGGGAGAATCTTTCTCCATCCTATATGCTGGTGAAGTGAATATGGATATGCACAGGGGCTGTAGATTATGCATAAGGGCTATGGATTATGAACTCTATTAAAACTATGATATGAGGTTGATAAGCCATGATATGGATTGTTAATATACTAAGCTATGCTATGCTAAAATCTAGAATGCTATGAATGCTAAAAGACTATGCTATTATAAATTGACTATAGTTTTCCCGTAAAAAAACTTCTTTCTTGTTCAGAGACCCAACAGTCCCTTTTATAGATTTTCACAGGCAAGAACCTATGGAAAAGATTAATGGCTATGAGATTGTCGCAAGTTTGAATGGTGAGAGATGGAGAGGTTGAGAGGAAGATGGAAGATGTTGGGAGGTTGGAGAGAAGAAGAATGGAGGTTTGTTTTTCAACTCATGGGAACAAGCTTGCTTTCGAAGCGAGAGAATTATTTTTGTTTTGAAGTTTGTTTCACGGATTGTTGGAGAAAATTCCAAATTAAATAAATAAATTATTTAATTTCATATGAATTTGAAGATTTAAAATATTTTTGAAATATTTGATTTGAAGACTATAGAAGACTCAATTAAATATTTGGAATATTTAATTTAATGAATGAACTTTAGAAGAATTAATTAAATATTTAGAATATTTAATTGTGAATAAATTTAAGAGAGTTTTTAGAGAAGAATATTTAATCTTTATTTGAATAAAATATTCAAGCCAAGATTATGTGATAATTAATATAAATAAATCATAATGTTTATTTAATTAATTAAGAAATAGATAAGAAAAGTGATTAAATAAAATTATTTATTTAATCGTAATGAAAGAATGAACAATATAAATAAATTATTTAGATTTATTTATACGTAGATTGAATTCAGAGATTTAATTAAATATTAAAAATATTTAATTAATTACCAGACTTTTGTGATGTAACCATTTTTAAGTATATACATTTTGCCCCTCTTTGAAGTGATGTGTTTTATGCATTGCTTCAAAGAATTTTGAAATTTGCCCCAGATGCTGTTTGCCAAAATGTTGATAGGTATATTGCCCCCTCGGACGATGAATCGATAAGATTTTGATTTTTTTGAACTTTTTTTTTTTGAATTTTTAGATTTATTGGAATATTTCAATTTTTATTCTTTTTGAAGATGTCGATTCATCGTTCGAAAATGAGGATGTGAAGAAATTGACGTGCAAAGATGTGAGATGAAAAATTGATGACCTAAATTGCCCCTGGAATGATAAAATGTGATAAAATGCCCCAATTTTGCCTTTAAATAAGTTGAAAATGTCATTTTCCATGTCATTTTCCCATTTTAACCTAGTAAAACTTATAATTTTTGAGCTATGGAGTGAGAAAAATGGCACTTCCTATCCACCAGCACCATTTTGAGCGCATCCAACAACATCAGTGGTTGGCACACTATGGACCCACGATATGTACCCTGTTAAACTTTCAGCATTTGAAAATTTTCCGCTTAGGGCATGTTTTTCAATGTTTTGATATTAAATTTAATGTTTTAGCACTTTTTAATCTTTTTGTAGCGCTATTTATGTTTTCCATAGCACTTTTTAAGATTTTTGTAGCGCTCATGATGATTTTTGTAGCGCCCTCCATATGTTAGCGCCAATGATGATTTCCATAGCACCCTTGAGGATTTTTGTAGTGCTCATGATTCCTTAGCGCCTATTATCATTTTTGCAGCACCCATTTTCAATTTGACAATTCATGACTCTGTATCGATTGTTTGCGAATTGCGTTGCCCTGATTTGATAATGTTTTGTGTGATAAATTTGTTCCCAAGGTTGTTGGAAAAAAAAAATAGCTAATAAATTTTCTTTCAAGTTAATGAAAAACAAATAGTTGTTGATAAGTTTGCTTCTAAAGTTGTTAAAAACAAACAAGATTTTGATAAATTTGTTTTCC